>JAQPPZ010014889.1:0-12911 GCA_028583015.1 Wollemia nobilis | reverse complement strand
TTTTTTTTTGAATTTACATGATGGAATTGGTAGCCGCCACTGACCTGGGCAGGCTGTCCAGCTTTTTATGGTCGCCATAGTATTCTGCATTGTCCACCCCAGAAGCCGCCACACAAATCTTCGCGCAGTCCGTCCCTATAACCACCATGCCACAATCATTTAAAACCTTTTACGCCACTGAAAGCACCAGGAAAGAGACAAACGTTCAGTTCGGCGAAACATAAACTTATATTGCAATTGAGAAAATTAAGCATTCCCTTGAGCAAACAAGCATACGTCGGCATTGACATTGAAACTGAAACGACAAGAAAGGTAATGGAAACCTAGTCCAGGCTATGTACGTAGCATGGAGAGATGCTGCCGTATTTATTAATTGGAGTTGAACTTTATTGCAAATGAGTAATTAAAAAAAAATTACTGAATGGTCATCCAGAATTTGGCTTGAATGTAGTAGGCAAGTTTAGGATCGATTTGGGAAGTAGAGAAGATTCGTCTCTTATGTGCCCAGTAGCACTACCATTTCTCTTTGAGTGCTTGAGGAGATTTTGGTGCCAATGAAATATTTGTCTACCTTATTGTAATGTAAGAATATTATGTTCTTTAGAAAAATACTTGGTCTTCCTCTTTAACAAGTGTACTCAATGCACCAGCCTATTCGTGTAACTCCTCCTTGAATATGAGTGCTCTCTTGAATCGAGTATTAGAATTTTTCTTTAGTGATAAGTGTTACTTTCTTATCTACATAAGACGTAGTCTCTATTGCTAGTGCAAACAGACCCTTTGAGACCTTTCTATCTTTAAAAATCCCCTCCTTTGCTTTTGTTTGCCTACACAGTCTTTGGTTGGGATATGAGGGAACCGTAAGGAGGCCTTGAGCACTGCTTTTAGTGAGTGTATATGGAGTAAGTAACACTTCAAATGGTGCTTCAACTTTCTTTTGCTTTATATTTGTTTTCCATCCTCCTTATGTAGATATTATTATTGTTGAATGACATTGTTTCTCCCTTGCTCTTGTACATGTATCTTCTAGGTTTGATCATCTAGAATGTAAGGAGTACAAGCCCTTCGAATGGCTCCTTGAGATAGGATTGGATGGCTTCTAGCATACAGCCACCTCCAGCTATTTTTTCTAGCAAGTATAGTGCCTTTGAGGTACATTTGAATCTGCCTTCTCTCCCTATACAACTAGATTAGAAATAGTGCACTATAATGTAAAATAGTTTTACATAAGATGACCTTGTTGCAAATTCTTATGCATTCCTCTTTATAAGTTTGAATTTCTAGTTTTTTATATAGAATATTGAGTGTAATATAGGGGTTTTGGGGTAGTCTCTTGATTAGACACCTTCCCTTGTTTGCTTGAATATTTTATAAACGATTCCAAGCTTGTAACCACATGATAGAAGCTATTTTTTGCACTATTTTCTTGTGCTTTGAACTTGAGACTCACCAAGTCTCGCTCAAGGCTTCATTTAATGCTCTTATGGTGGTTACTTTCTTCTCTAATGCTTGGAATATTGAGCTAATTTTGTGGATTTCTTAGGCCATTTCAAAGTTGCAGATCTTAGTGCATTTACAGTGTCTTTAGACACTTTGAGAAATTCTATTTTTGTGTCCTTCTAATGAACACAAATAATAGTATTTTAGAGAAATGTAATAGTGTAAATAAATCTAATAATATTTTACTTCTACTGTACTAACAATTTCACCTTGTCACTCTAATCAACTCTCAAAAAATAATGCACTTAATCAATTTACTACAACTAATCAAGAATAATCTGAAATGAATCTTCAAGAATTATTTTTAAATTTCTTTACAAGTAAGGTAATAGGAGTTAGTATTTTTTTAATTTCCAAATTAGAAGATAGATAGTTGATAGATAATTTGAGATTATGAAATCTAATCAACTCCTAAAGTGCAAAAGAAACTTAAAGAATCATTTTTTTTGCACATTTGAAGACTCTTAATTCAACTCTCCTTTTTGCAACTTTACTTCAATCAAGATGCTTAAACAAACTTGATAAGTAATCCACTTAATAAATTTACTTGCACCAATAGTTTCTTATATTTTTTTGAAATCTCTTTTCACCACTTCTATAGAGGATGTAGATCTTGGTATCTAAAATCACCAAGTTGTTATCTTGAGTAAGATCTTGAAACTCTCTATAGGCTAACTTGAACAACTTCATCTTCACCAAAATATAGTCTCCAACTCTCTTTCATGAGCCTAGGATTTTTTTGGCTTGTTCTCCTCTTGTGGTCTCCTCATTTTTTTTTAGATTAGAAGAGATATTTGATTCTGAAGTTGTGTGTTCTTGTTGTGAGAGGTAATCTGCAAATCTCCTATATTTGGTAGGCTTCTTCTGTCTAAATATTTCTTCAAGTTGCTTGTCAAATTATGACTTCAAACAAGATCTTCTTCTCAATATTTTGAATATATTGAGGTCTTCTAAGATTTGGTACTCCTTTCCAAATTCTTCTTCTTGGGATTGTTATTGGATGTTGAAAATTATCCCAAATATTTCACTATCACCAATAGTGAATTTATCCAATGAGTTCTCCTTGGAAATCCTTTTATGATGTCTTCAATAAGGCTCTCCAAGCCTTTTACTGGACGTTCATAGAGACCTCTCCAAGGACTTGTAGCTTCTTCTGGTCTTCTTTGAGACCTTATATTCAACCTTCTATTTCTAGAAGTGTTTGTGCTGAGATCTTCTCCCGGATATCTAATTTTGATGCTTTTATATTCGAGCAGGACTCCCCTAGTCCTTGTTCATAAATGAGATATTCTCATGATCTCTTTTAATTTAGGTGTTCGAATAATTCTAAAGAAGATATTCTTCCTAACCTTTTTGTAGGAAGGTTTTCCAACTCACTGAATCTCCTTGTTTCTGTAGCAAAAAATTATTATTGAAATTTACTTCTAAAATAGATACTCTCTTCTAGAGTCTTATTCAAGATCAAGGCTTTTGTGGCATTTTCTTCAAGTCTTATGTGGCATTTTCTTCAATACCAAGGCTTTTGTGGACTTTTCCTCTAGATCAAGGATTCTACGGTCTTTTATTTTGGATCAAGACTTCTATAGCCTTTTCTTCTTATGAAGTTTCCAATCTAGCAATGGAGATCTCCTGCCTCCAAACTTAACCATAATTCTTCTCCGAAAAGCTCTTCTATATTGTTCTCTTGCAACAACTAATCTTTGCACTCTGAAGGCACTCTGACCTTTGGGCAACGAAGAATAGGCATTGAGCATATTACACCTCATCACAATACATCACACTGCTACATCATGTCACACTAGTCTACACTACTTCTTACTGCTCCGTCTTGCTCTATGTTTATGGCCCTTTATATAGGAAATAGGTTCCTTCGCCAAAACTCTACCTAGATGTGCAAGAAATAGCTTGCACATGTTCAACTTGCACATGTACAACTTACACTTTGATACTTATTACATTGCATTTAGTAACTAGATAAATTCCTCTTAAGTAATCTAACATCCTAAGTATGTACCAAGAAATGTACATTTACATAATCCAAATAAAGTAATAGTCTTTTCTAATAGCACTTTACACATCATATAGGTGCATTGCAAAAAGATTTGAATTATTATATGAGTTATGCTTGAAGGTTTATTGTCTGATTGTTTTAAAATAAAATGAGATATGCATATGATTTGGGTGGCAATGAAGATGCCTAGCGTGTAGAAGCCACTTACTATTTTATATTGTTTAGAATTATTTTACTTAAATTACTTCTTTATGTGGAGCATGGAGTGGCTTAGGTAGAATAATGTGTTTTACCTTCCTCTAGCTTGGCTTTTGCTTGACTGATGTCAATGAAAGTGGTGTGAACGTAAGAAGGCAATTTGATATTTTATTTGGTATTTAATATTTGTTTATTTGATTATTTTGGAAATTATAAAGAGGATTGCTTAAAATTGAATAATAATTTAGTGAATGGATGGCAAAGGCCAAAAGGAATATAATTTAATTTCTAAGAAATGATAGCTAATAAATATGAATTCGATCTGATAATGGATCATTCAATGTGAAGCTCTAACGAATGTCAAAAATATTGGTAACAAGCATAAGCTTTCATAATTACCACAACCTCTCTCCATACTTTGGGGAAAATTAGATAAAAAGGAGTGGAGCAGAAAGAAAATCATCACCTTCTTTATGACGAGTGTTGAAAGGAGGATGAACTAGATTGTCTAGGTATTATTTCAGTTTGCACAAGGAAATTGGATTACCGAAGGTGCGAGTTATAGGTTGGGATTTACTGTTACTTGTTTATTGATAGTAAATCATAAATTTATTTCTTTTTAAAATAAAATAAATTGCGTGTTGTTGTTGTTTGAATGTTTGATTCTAGAATGACTATGTATTACTTTTCATTGATTAAATATCCTTGCTAAATCCTATGTTTGTAAAAGAATCAACATCGCTATAACGACGTATTATTGTTGATGGTATTTTGCATCAGTATATAGCTATGCATGGTTAGATAACTAGAAAAGTTTAGTGGAAAAACATTGATATAAATATAAGGATGACATCTGAACCTGGGTATGTATAATGTAATAAATCAACATTACTTTGTAACCTGTGTTGCTTCGATGAATGGAAATATTTGTGTAAGAAAGAAATATTTTCTTGGACATCTATTTGTATGATGTGTATTTTTGGGTGGAGTAAATACACTTGAAAATTGTTATTGGTTGAATATTTTCTGGACACAATGAAAGCACATGAAAGGATATGGTGTGTTGTGTATTTATTTGTGTTTTGAATGCATGGGTTGATTTAGAAACTGCATACATATTCAGATGTATTCAAATAAATTGAACCATTTTGATCCCCATAAAACCCCTCTCAAGTTTTTGGTTGGTGGTCATAATAGTGGGAGAGATAAGCCTGAGTAGGATGTAGTTTGGAAACATTTTTTGTTTAGTGTTAGAGATGTTGTACCAAGTAAGACTTTGCCTATGGATCAAACCACTGTAAACACTTTATTTCATTGTTGTTCGCTCAGCTCTATGATTAATATGATCACCATAACACAAGGGTTGGTGGGCATGGAAGCCTTCAGATTGGAATAGTGTACCCTTCATGGGCTTCTTCATGGAGTAGGCCAGCATCTTGGGCTATGCCAATAGCACTTCTAAAAGGATGACCACACATGTGGGCCTTGCAACCTATAAAGTTTACTGGGGCAATGGGTGTTACAACTCTAATATCCTCACTGATATGGATCAGGATTCCAAAAAACTCCATTATTAAGCCTTTTTGAGCTAGAGTAGGACTAGGATGGATGACCTCCTGGGAAGTCCCAGTGCTGCACCTCTTTTTATTTTTTTTATTTTTTTTATTCCAGACCAAACTTTACAGAATTCATGGTCCCAAGCATTGAAGCTTTAAGGACAACCATGAAATCCTCTCCTTCTCCACTTGGCTTTCTAGTTTTTTATCCATAAAAGTGGAGAGCATACTCGCTGAGCCTTTTGGATAAGGAAGGAAGGAATGTAGGTGCACCACCAATGGGGAGGGGGAAGGGGGAGGGGAAAATTTCCAAAGAGATAATTTCCCCTCAAACCTACAGGATGGAAAATTTTGATCTAATACCATATATTGGTACAAAAACACATAAGATGTATTATACATGAAAGGAGTACAATATATAGGTATAAGCCTATATAAAAAATGACTAGTATCAAGGACATATATCAAGGAGAAATACTCATTAACTTTAACACTACACAACCATGGGTTTTCTCGTAGTCTTTCATATTATAATTTATACATTAGAAAATTGCATGGAAAATTTGTAATCTTAGCTTGATGTACTATTACCTTGGCTTGGAGCTATGGCAAATACAAGGTTGTATTTTATCTCTCAAACAAAATATACATAGGAGTTGCTTGAAAAATTCAAGATGACTAAATGCAAACCAACAACAATACCTATGGAAGTAGAAATTAAGCTTTCTAGATTTGATAAATCAAAAAAGGTAAATGCTATAGTCTACAAATAATTAGTAGGAAGTCTTATTTATCATAACAACACTAGACCAGATCTAGGATTTTAAATGATCTATATCTCCAAGTTCACGATAAATCTATGAATTTTACATTGGAAAGCAACTAAAAATGTGTTAAGAGATGTGCATGGTACTCTAAATTATGGCATCAAGTATGTGCAAAATAATCATTTTTGTTTGACAAGCTACATAAATGCATATTGGGCAAGATCTGTTGATGATTGTAAGTCAATATTTGTAAATATTTTTCACACAGGTTAAGGAGCTATCTCATTGCTCAGCAAAAAGTAGTTAAATGTTGCTATTTCTTCTATAAAATTAGAGTACAAAGCAACGCAAGGAGATATATATTAAGCAACATGGATTCATAAAATATTGAATGATATGAATATACCATTGACTTTTTTTCGTGTGATCAAAGTGTGTTGAATATGGTAAAGAATCCAATTATGCATCAATAATCAAAACATATAGAAGTTCATCGAAACTTTATCATAGAAAATGTTTTAAGTGAATATATACACATTTAATATTGTTCTAGTTAGGATCAAATTGAAGATAGATTCACAAAATCCCTATCACTTCAAAATTTTCAAAATCTTAGAGAATATTTAAATGTAGTGAACAATATTCATCAGTATTGACATTGAAATTGAAATGATAGAAAGGTAATGGAACCCTATTTTAGAAAACTAGTCTAGTCTATGAATGTAGCATAAAAAGATGTTGTCATCATTATTATTATTTTTATTGATTGGAGTTGAAATTTATTGCAAATGAGTAGTGGAATATTTCAGATCGATTTGGAAAACTTTGGAGATAACAGTAGCATCAATAGGAGGGGACACTCAAAAAAAATCTTGGGAAACTTGTTGAGTATCAAGGATCTAGTTGCTCAAAGCAGTAATGGCCACTGCATTTTGAGATCCCATGTTCTACTAAAAATTTAGCAATACTTTAGGGAACACAAATACGTCTCCTATCTCTAAGATTTTCTTCAACAAACAAGGTGGGTTGTAAGTGGTGACAAATACCATGTTGAGAGAACCATCTATAACAACTAAAATATTACTGGTTCATGGATGGGTGTGAGGGGGATTAATTCATGTTGGATTTTTAAGCCTTACTACCATAAACTATCATAGATCCTAATATAAAATAGCCATAATATTAAAGATAAAAATATCAATAATAAAGGGTAGAATAATAGATGAGAAACTTAATTTGGATATCAAGGCCTATATAATACTAAAATAAACAATCACTTAAATAATAAAATATGAACTATGAATCAAATATCAAATATGAATGTAAATGATCTAAATCATCCATGAACTATGCATGAAGAAAACTTACAATATTAATTGCTCATAAATATGTATACAAGATTTATTACTTCTCTTCATCTTTACAATAATATTATTCATTTCTACCACTTCTATTACATTCTCATGGAGTATTATCTCCATAATAAATCCATAGTAATGTGACTCTTCAAGTACTTGACTATTGCGCTCCATATGACAAGTCTCATGAATCTTGTGTTAGATTTTGATATAGTGTGCAATGGGTGATAGCAATCACAAGATGTAGAATAATATCAAAGAAAGTAAATCTACGAGATGACTGAGGTATGCTATAAATAGAAATAACCTAAATGAATACAATGTAGCTATGGATGAAATGAGAATTCCATCAATAAAGCTACTGAACTACATTGCATCCATCACCAATATATGGTGATCTACATAGCACTGTGCTACTACCTACAAATGTGCTCTAAGAAGATCTATCTATCTATGTCCTCGACTCTATATTTGTATTACAATGAGGCTATTCTTATATAGGAAAATATGTTCCTTGACCAACGCTCTACCTAGTTGTGCAAGGGACAACTTGCACATATATAACTTACACATTGACACTTGTGTATTTATTACATTGCATGAAGTAACTAGATAACTTTTTCCTAAAGTAATCTGATGTCCCAAGTATGTACCTTGGAAGATACATTTACATGACCCAAATTATGGAATATACTCTATTTCTAACACCACCTTGTATTACATTATTTGGATATTGAAGACTTTATTCTTCAATATGGATCTTCTTCCATTGGATAATGGAATTTGTATTATCCTTTAATGCTTACTGTGTTCAAGTTCAGTAGGTAATATGTGTCTTCATATGATGCAAAGTAAGTTGTACCTGAAGGTTCTTTTGGTTTTTGTATATGTTCAACTGGTTCAATATTCATGATGCCATGTTTCTTTCTAGTATGTCTTTTCTTCATTTTTTTCCTTCTCTTCCTATGATTCTGCATTAGTGCTGGTGAAATATCTGCTTCATGACAAGTTAGCCTATCATCACAACAGTATTGTTCTTTATTGCCAAATTTTTTCTTGTGTCGAGTAAGTACAAACATAATTAATGATAGATAAATCATCAGACATTTTTCTAGTTGAAATATAACCAATATTTGTGAGTTCCACCATGCTGTGAAGAGGATTTCATGAAGATAGTTAATCAATGCTGTAAAGTTACTTTCTTTGGCTTCTTTAAGAAATAAAGAGAATTTATCTTTGTCACTAGAGGGAAGATACTCTTATCCTTCTAGATTATCTATTAAGTTTTGAGAGTAGAATTTTACTTCATGGAATCGTTCTTCATTATTAAAATATTTTCTCAAAATTTCATCCATGATAGTTCTTTGAAATAGTGATTATTACTATTTCTTAGAGTTGAATTTGATAGAATATTAGTAGTCTACCTTATAGCTCCCTATATTAGGATATATGATCCCTGATTGAAGTATATAAGCTTAATTTGTTAAAACCTGTATTAATCCTTAGGATTGTAGGCTTCCTTATGTCTCCCTAGAAATGAGAGTATGAACACCTAATTCTAGGTTTTGAAGACAACTTATATCTTTCCAACTTGATAATATTTGATAGATATTATTATTAAGTTTTGTAGAATGCCTTATGACTCCCTAATGATTTTTGGAATACGATATAGTGCATTGTAAAATATAGTTCAATTTTGGTTGATTTTGTATAGTTTTTTTAAAGATCAAAAATCAACTTTTCAACACCTTATTACTCCTATTGAACTAAGCATTTTTTTATTCTGAAGAGGTTTAAATGTTGGATTCCTTTTGTCCCTTTTAAGATAATTTTTGAGACAAGAATATTATAAATTTCCAACCTTAACAAAAAATCTTAATAACCTCTTTTTGTATCCCTTAGGATTTTATTTAAGTATTTATAATTTTTTGGAAAATTAGAACACATTAATATTTTCAAACATTAAATGGATTAATTCTAAGTAGTATTCCTTATTTCTCCTCGGTTGTGTTTTGCAAATATTAGTCTACTTTGATATTTAATTTGCCTAAGTTTTACTTTCAAATAAAGATTGATTTTCTTTAATACTTCAACCTTATAATATAACCTTATAACTCCCTTTTTAATGAAAGTAAATTATATGATGAAAATTTTACATTAATAAGGCTATGTACCTTTATGAAATCGGAGGTAGTCTAACCTTCTTGGACGCTATGAATAATGACATATTCTTCCACTTGTTATTGGCTTCAACACTCTCTTTAATGCTTCCTCGAATCATTTGACCGAGAGTACTACTCTTTGCTACTTTTTAATACTCCCAAATTGTTCTCGAATTGCTATTTGAGTTGTTGCCAAGTTGTTGTTGTGTTGCTTGTTGAGTTACTACCAAGTTGCTTGTCGAGTCACTTTTCGAGTTGCTTTCAGATTGCTTGTTGCATCCAAGTCATATTTAATAGGTGGTCAATAGAGTGACAAGTGTCATAACCATTTTTCAAATGCCTTGGGTGTTTTTTGAAGACACAATCTTCTCTCAATTATTGTGACAAGTGTCTCTTCACTTGAGATATTTTTCTTTACTCTCTTCGTGCAATGTCCAAGAGACTTTTTTGTTTCAACATATATCTTGATGTAACGCTTTTAGCTATACATAACTCCTCTATCACATGGAGTATGTTTGCCAAGATAATGTTGTAACATATCCTTCATGGGTATTTTTAGGGTTATTTTAGATAATGACAAGTGGCACCCTCTTTCCTTTGCATACCCTTGTATTATCAATACCTTATTGCAAGCCTTTCAATGTATTCTTCCACCTTATTCTTTGATGTACTTCATTGGTGCTGAGATGTTTCCAGCCAAGCAATGCTTATGGTGGAGCTTTGGTGGAGATATGGCAACACTTTGATAAAGAATTCATTATGCTCTGCTTATGGTTCTCCTTGATTGGATGTATGCTTGCTTTAATTTTCTTTGCTTATACACTACTTGATTTCTCCTTAGCTTTGTGCCTTGTATTTTACAGGTTTGGTCATCCAAGATACATAGAAGATAAGCCTATAAGAGTAGCTCTTTGTTATTCTTGGAATAATGCTAGCATTTAGTCACCTTTAGTTGGTTCAACCTACTTATATTGTGTCTTTGAGGCACTTTCCAATCTACCATTTTTCCTACGTAGAATGAGTTAGAGAAGTGCAATACAATGTAACAATATTTGTAAATAAGATGCCTTTTGCACCCTTTCTTGCACTCCTTTTTGTAGGTCTAATATTCTGATTAATATGGTAGAATTTTGAATGTAGTGTAGGGATTTTCAGTTTATCTCTTTTGCTTAGACACCTTCTCATTTTTGCTTGGATTTATGATGACAAATCTAATATTAGATATAATTAGATAGAATCTCCTTATATGATGCAATTTTTTGCCCATTTTTCCTTGCAACTAACCCTATAATGCTTTGGATTTGAGGCTCACTAAGTCTCAATATTTGAAGCTTCTATTTCTTATTTTGGTTAGTGATATTCTTCTCCAAGTTTTTGGAGGATTCTAACATGTTTTGGTGGCTTCACTTGGCTACTATATGTTGCAAATTTTTATGCACTAATAGTGTCTTTAGACACTTTAAAAATTCTAATTTTGTGCCCTTCTTGAGAACACAAGCAATAATCCTTTTGAGAGTAATAGAGTTGTGTAAATTAATATAATAATATTTATTCTAATACACTAACAATTTTACCTTATCACTCCAATAAACTCTCAAATTACTACACTTAATCAATTTACTCCAACTAATCAAGAATAATTTGAAATGAGACTTCAAAATTTATTCTGTAATTTCACTATAATTAATATTGTAGGGTTTAGTATTATTTTTTTATTTTACAAAGTAGATGATAGGTAGTTGATAGATAAAATTTTAAAATATAATCAACTCCTAATTAATGTGCAAATGAACCTTAAAAATAACTTTTCTCTTTTTGCACTTTTGAAGACTGTAATCCAATTTTTCTTCTTACAACTTTAATCTAAATCAAGATCCTTTAACAAATTTGATAAGTAATCCAATTAGTAAACCTACTTGCACCAAAAGTTGCTTATATTTTTGAAGGTTTCTTTAGTTCTTTTACTACTTTTATAGAGGATGTAGATATTGTTTTCTAATATCACCAAGTTGTTTCTTTGATTAGGATCTTGCAGCTCTTTGTAGACTGTCTTGAATAGCTCCTTCTTCACCAAAAGATAGTCTTGAGATTTCTTTTATGATCCTAGGATTTGGTGGTTTATTCTCCTCTTGTGGTCTCCTCCTACTATAGATTTGTAGAAGTTTTTTTCTTTGAAGCGATGTCTTCTTACTATGAGATATAATCTTCAAATATTCAATATTTGGTGAGCTTCTTCTATCTTCAAGTCTTCGTATCACTTTTGTATTTTAAGTAAGATCTTATCCTCAAGATTCTGAATATCTTGAGGTCTTCATTGGATTCTTCTTCTAGAATTTAGCACTCCTTGCTAAATTCTTCTTCATAGATTGGACACTCCTTACCAAATTCTTATTCTCTTGGACTTGTTGTTGGATGGCAATAATTGTCCCAAGTCCTTCACTATTAGGAGCTTCTCCTTGGTATTATATTTCTCTAATGAGTTCTCCTTTGAGTATTTCTTTGGTAAGGCTCTCCTAGCCTTTTATTGGATGCTTTATGAGACTTTACCAAGGTCTTTGATCTTGTAAATTTTGTTGGTATTCCTTAAGACCTTTTCTTCAACCTTCTACTCCTAGAAGTGTTGGTGGTGAGATCTTCTTTTGGATCTTTGAGTTTTTTACTTCTATATTTGAGTAGGACACTCCTAGTCCTTCTTCTTATTCTTATTCCAATACTAGAAGTTCTTCAATAAGATATCCTGATCTCCTCAATTTTTCTTTAGGTGCTAAATTGATTCTGAAGAAGATACTCTTACTAATTTTCTTGTAGGAAGTTTCCCAACTCACTGAATCTTCTTTATCTACAACAAATTATTATTATTGAAATATTGATCTGCTTTTGAATCATATACTCTCTTCTAGATTCTTCTTCGATATCAAGGCTTATGTGGCCTTTTTTAGTATCTAAGATTATATGGAATTTTCAATATCAAGGTTTCGATGGTCTTTTCAGTATCAAGGTTTTTATGGCCTCTTTAGTATCAATGCTTTTGTGGTATTTTCTAGTATTAAGGCTTATATGGCATTTTCAGTATCAAGGCTTTTATAGTCTTTTTAGTATCAAGGCTTTTGTGGCCTTTTCTTCAAGGCTTCTATGGCATTTTATTCTGGATCAAGGCTTTTATGTAATTTTATTATATTGTGAAGTTATTCAATTTAGAAATGGAGATATTCAGTCTCCTAACTTCACTATGACTCTTCTCCATAAGTATTCTTCCATAGTATTCTTCTCTTGCACAAGGAACTAATATCTACACTATGAAGGCACACCGACCTTTAGGTAACAAAGTTAAAGTCTCTTAGATTTCTTTTGTAGGAGTC
>JAQPPZ010014888.1:0-14544 GCA_028583015.1 Wollemia nobilis | reverse complement strand
AAGCATGGCATACCGGGTGCGATGCAAACAAAAGCAGATGTATAATGAAACGCTATGTCCTACAAAAATGCGAAGAACAAGTGCATGAAAAGGGAAAACGATGCAATGAAATGAGATGTAAAGCAAAACTAAAGTGCATCCTCTTTTATTAATGTTTCTTGTGATCCAGTTACAATACGTTCCCCCTCTTTCAGGGGCTCGGAGCGTTCGATACAATTTTTTCACACCAACGGATGGTACGCTTCCCTTCGGGATCTTTCATGTGCCCACATTCAAAATGGGCAGGCCAAACATCACCACTGCTTGCGTGAGTGTGTTATTCGTTCCTTGCTACCCCTCCAGTGTCAAGATCTTGCATACAAAGAAATAGAAAATGATTAATAGCATATGCGTATGGAAGGAAACATGCAATCCCCAAGACCTCCAGCTAGTGAATACATGAAATAATAAAATAGAGACCAAAATGTGTCAGAATGATATGAAAGTCATTAGGGACACATTGCAAAAAGAACAGTCAGGAAATCATGTGTGGATTTCTAATCCCTCTGGGGTGGGACGCTGGTGATTGTCACAAAATGTGAGAAAGTGACCTCCCAAATGTCCTATCCAGAGGCCTCCAAAATACCTACAAACTTGAGGTTAGGCAAAATGGGGAATTTTGAGACGACCAAGAAGGTCGGATTTGGCAGATTCTGCCCAGACTGCCCTGTATCTGAAGGCACTCCCTGTAGGTTAGTGAACGCGTAAAACGATAAAAACATAGTCAAAACAAGTCAGAATGTAGTGAAAATTGAATAGCAGCATAAAAAAATCACATACAACATGATGCAAAAGAAATAGTAAATAAATATAATGTAGATTTCTAATTGCTCTGGGGTGGAGCGATTAGGATTGCAATAGTGCGAGGGGCGCTTGGGGGCAGGACGCTCGTCGTTTGGGGCTTGGTTTTGACATCAATCCACTTGGAATGGGTCCAAAATCTCCTAGGTGGTTGTGTCAAAAAATTTAGTGTGGGATTGTGGCCGATTGTTTGGGTTTTAGGTTCAGATTGCACTCCTAGTATTCACCCGATGACCTCCCTTCCAAAAGAGAGATCAAGGATGTAGGAAGCACAATGAGGGTTGGGGGTATAATTTGGCAGCACTTCGTTGCTCCAAATGCTCTTGCTCCCCCATTTTTTGGGGTGAGAAGGCTCACCATTTTATAGACCTCAGGGTCTACTTTGAATGTGCATGCAGGGGTGCCACTTGGCCATCATGCCTTGTTAGGGAAGAGAAGATTCCTCCCTGATTAAGGGCTCCTTGATTTAAGCCTCCATGACTACCTCTTTGAGCTCTAAAATGCTCACTCACACTCCCATGCCTTGGAGGTGGAGTTGAGTGGTGGATCTAGGTTGCCATTTGCAAAGGTTTGACTTTTTGCTCATCAAACCTACTATTCTTCCCACCCTCGAGCGATTGCTGCTAATCGTCCCGAGGTGGGGCAAATAGCATTATAATCGTCCCAGGGTGGAACGAATAGGGAGCAGAATGCTTGGAAGGTGCCAAATTGACCTCTGACCTTCCAAACTACTTTGGGAGTGGTTAGGACCACTGTTTAACCTTTTGGGGCTGTCCTAGGGGCTATGTATGCCAATTCGGTCAGTGGTTATAGCCACATAATCGGATTGGTGCTGTTTTGGTGTCTACAGATGCCCATTTTTGGGATGCACTGTGTGTGGCACAGTGCTGAGCAAAAATAGATAACCAAAGCACTTAATGATTAGGGTTTCTCAGTAACCTAACCAAATTTTGATGCCTCAAGTATGGAAAGGGCACACATTCTTGAATCCTTGCTTTTGACGAGCTAATAAGCTTACTTCAAGTGTTAACATTTTTCGGTGAGTTGTTACTTTATCTTGGACATTGTTCAGTCATGAATAGGCAAAGGGTGCAACCTTTTGTCTGTGGGAACCTTGATTTCATGATTCCAAAATGCCAAGTGTTTGATCAGCTTGTGATTATTTCTTATTTACTGCCCCAAGCAGGGGCGTGATTGTCTTTGTCAATGATTCTTTGAATGCATGCCATTTCCTTGATTGGGTGTGTATTTGTTGATTGGTAACTGAGTGTGACTACCCCCTCAAGCGATGAATCTATGAGGGAATGAACAAAATGAGAAAAGTGACGAGTCGCTTGACCCAAGATGACTTTTGTAAGGGTGCCTTTAGTTGTTTTTCATTGAACGCTTATGCAGTTTCCCAACAATCGGACCTATTTTTGGTGGGTTTTGACCCTTTTTTGTGACGCCGATTGGGGTTGAAATTGTCAAAAATTTGTCCTCCCGTGGAGTGGTCCAGCTATGGTAGCATTATTAGGGAGTAGGATAGTGATAATTTGTGGTCCCGACGTCGGTTTTTCATGCCAAGAATGTTAGGTGCAAAAGCACCTTTATTCGGCAGAGTTATTGTTGTTTTTGGTGCATTTTTTTGGATGCAGTTTTGGTTTCTTTATTTCTTGCTCTATAATCATCCCAGGGTGGGACGAGTGCTAACTAGAGCGCTTGTCCCAGGGTGGAATGATTACAGGCCTAAGAGCCTTTATAAGGGCCAAAACTAGGTTTTGGGCTCATTTGCAATCTTGTTTTTTTTTTTTCCCCTAGCGATTTGGAGCTGTGAGGAGGAGTGCGAGTTTGCGTAGCGGAGCGCTACCAAAATTTCACGGACACCATGAGTGCAAGGACCAGATCTTCGAGTGGCAGAGTTGAGGTGAGACCGATAGGTGCTCCTTATCTCTGCTTTATTTATTTTTCTTTTGTCTAAGTACAGTTAAAACCGTAATTAATTTTTTGTATTTCGTTTTTGCGTTTTAGACTAAGATTAAAACCCTAGTTAATGTTTTTTTTTGTATTTTGTTTTTGTGTTTAGACTAAGGTTAAAACCCTAGTTATTTTTTTTTTTTTTTGTATACACTGTTGTACATTTGTTTTGTTGTCATGTTTTAATTTTTTTGTGTTGTTTTTGTTTTTCAGGTTGTGGAGAGTCGGTATCGCCAACCGACTGTGTTCTCAGATGCTCGAGATATGCTGACTATTGCGGATTGGGAGTGGCTTGATGCCTTTGGGCTCAAGCAGGTGACGCGGTTGGAGCCTATGGTGGGGGCTCAGGAATATTTGAATGCCCTGATCAATTTGTGGGATCCCCGCACCAACACATTTCATCTCCCAATAGGGGAGATGATGGTTACTTTGGAGGACGTGTATCAAACTTTGCGGATTTCGATAGATAGACTGCCCATTCTGACGAATCCTTGTGATCAAAGGATGGCGGTACTAACACGATGCTTTGGGCAGGCAACAAATATGGGGGTGGATAGGGCTGTGGATAGGGCAGAGGTGGACTACTTGATTGGCGGGATTCTGGTGTGATGGTGGCTGGAGAAGGGCATTTTGGGGGTGAGGCATGCATTGCTCATGACCCTCATCTCCAACATGCTACTTCCCGACTCCTCAGGATCAAGGTTCCTTTGGAACCTGCTTGAGGTGTTTTTCATACTGGTGGAGTGTCTGACAGTAGCACCACTTACTATGAGGTGGGGTCAGACACTATTGGCATAGCTTTACGATGAGTTGTACGAGGTCCGCTGTTGAAGGCAGAAGGGGATCGGGTGTAGCTATCTTTTGTAGTGCTGGGGGTGGCAGCACATAGCTATGGAGTGGTCGTAGGGGTTGCCTTGGACCACTCGGGGTGAGATGGTGGATAGGGAGATTGGGTATGCTGCTTTATGGCAGAGGTCAGAGAAGCATGGGCAAAGTCGACGATGGGCAGGTGACGTAAGTCACTATAATGATGCCTTCTCGCGTCTTTCTCCAGGGGAGGTTTTTTGGTGGCCATATTGAGACTGTCCAGCCTAGCCTGAGGCTGGAGAGTGGCTTTGATGGGTACACAAGGGGAGATGGTTGATCGGGTGACATGGGATAGAGTAGAAGTACTTCCCATACGTCTAGGTGACTCGATAGTTTGGGGTGTGCCAAGGATTTCTTGGTGAGCCCTTGATCTATCGACGTCGGGGTGACGAGAGGAATTTAGCCTGGTCAATTATTGAGCCATTGGGTGAGGAGTCTAATGCAGTGATTGATGTCCTTGATGTGGACAATGTCGGGGTGACTGTAGAGTACGACCAGTGGTGGACGATGCGGCGATGGCGGGGTGAGGGGCCTCTAGGAGGTCTAGATGCGGTAGCAGTAGGCGGTGGGGGTGTGGAGGCACCGGTGGAGGGTTGGGGGGCTCCGCTCGATGATGCAGATATGGTGGAGGTAGATGACTTCATTGGGGATTATTTAGGGGTTTTGAAGCAATCGGATACACAGGACGTCCAGGAGTGGGTGCCGAAGCAGCATGCCATCCTGGAGATGCCCATGCCTCAGGCAGTCTCAAAGGATATGAAGGCTAGGTTTTGTGCTAAGATAGCACGATTGGAGGATCTACTACAGAGATGGGATGAGGAGCACAAAGTCGAGAGGGATCTCCTGCGGGATCAGTTGGCACAGTGGGATGATGCATTGGCTACGTACCGCCGACGGGATGTGGAGTGGGGTCGGTTCCAGGTGGAGTTAGAGGCCGATATTATCCGCCTTGGTGGACAGTTACCTGAGTAGTTTGCATCCTCTCATCGTAGGTGGGTGGGTGAGAGTAGCATTAGTGGGCATGATGCCAGGGCTGGCAGCAGCCGCCCTGAGAGGTCCCATAGGACCCACACCACTGGGGGTAGTTCCAGTCGCACCGATCCTATGTGATCATGGTGGCCGACTCCCTAGGCTTTGGGGATTTTAAGTTTTTGATTTTTTTGTGAGGTCAAAGGACCGTTTTATTGTAGCCTGAGGGCATTTTTGACTTAATATATACATGACTCTCTTTTTGGATTATTTACTTGTTATGGTTTATTGTTTTTTTATGCACATTTATTTATGTTGATGTATGCATATGTTACTATGAATGCAGATGTTTCTGACTATATGGATGTATGCATATGGAATGGATGAAATGATTTGATGATATATTGGCGGTGGCACCATAGACTATATAGGATTTACTGGATTTCTGTACTATGTGATTGCTTTGTGAGATGACTTTTCATGTGTAATTTTTTTTTTTTTTTTGTATTTTCTGATGGTGATGTAAGTAATGACATGTACCACAGTTGTTTTAGAATGTAGTTAAGGTTTTTTTAAGACTTAGATGTTTTAACTAACTAGCCAAGACTATACATTTATCTTACAAGACTTTTGTACAAGGTACGAATTAGACTCGAGTTTGACCAAGTTATTTCACTTCCCTATATGTGTGATTGAATTCGTTTATGTGGTATTTGTTAGGATACCGCCAGTGCCAGATAGGCTATCAACCAAACTTGTACTGAGGATCACCTAATTAGATCCACTAACTCCTTTTTTGTATTTAGTAATATTAATCTGCGGTGCAATCTAGGATACCATAAGCTAGCTCATCCACATGCAAACATTGATTTATACATAATTTAATGTGACAAATATAACGTCATGCGAGAGGTTTTACCACCAGTGACCAGCAGGCTATCCACCAAACCGGTATTGAGGATCACCTCATGACATTTCGAATGCTAAGAGTTCCAGGGATTCAAGTTCGACTCCCTTATTTTCTTCAATTTTATTGGGATACTTGCTCTCGTATGTAGTGATAAAAATCACTGTTTTTTTTGTTTTTTTTTTTCTTTTGAGCAAGGGATTTGAATTTTGAGTGATGAGAATCACTATTTATTGTGCTTTTTGATGTGTGCACTTTGAGTATTTTGATGTCAAACTTTGGAGTTTGTACTTTGACTTTTGCAATTTTTTTTTTTGGTGTTTTGCAACTTCTTGAGAATTTGGGATTTTTAACAGTGGTAAAACCCACTGTTTATTTTGGGTAATTGGGTAGCGAAGATGCTTGTCCTTTTGCCAACTCTCAGCATTCTTGGGGTCATTTACATAGGGGGATGAGAGAGATAACATTTTCACTGTATGGTATTCTAGATTGCTTTGTAGGTTTCATCTTTTGTTCACACAACTCGAGAATTTTTATGTGTTTTAACTTGTGTTGGGATGCTACGTAACAAGGTGTGATCCAAGTAAAACTCTACCTTTGTAAAATCTATCTGATTGTGTACAATGTTTGGCTAGAAATCTAAAAACAGCTGAATGATGAAAAACCCTAAATACATTAGAAGAAAACTGACTATGATATGGTGAAAAATGTGAATGGAGTTATTCTTGTTGGATCATTTACAAAGCGAAAAAATGTGGGAAATGATGGAATTGCTGAGTAATTACAGTCTATGGTGCATTTGACCTGTATGGTCAACAAATATGCAATGTATGTATGTGATGCCTAATGTAGCTTATTTTTTTTTTGTGTTTTGATTTTTTAAGAGTATGCATAGAAGTGAGATGCAATTTTGTTTGTTATTTTTGATTATTTGTTGTTTTTGAATATTTGTTATGGTTGGTTTATCCCGAATGGATGCAGACCAAGTGATTCTTATGGATCCTTGGAGGTTTTTACCAAAGGTATTATAGATACCTTTGGGGCGTTTTGGTTGACCAAGTGATTGTGGAAATCCTTGGAGCTTTTGGTTTGACCAAAGGGATTATGGATACTTTTGGGGCGATTTGGGGTTGACCAAGTGATTGAGGGAATCCTTGGAGCTTTTGGTTTGACCAAAGGGATTATGGGTACCTTTGGGATGTTTTGGGGTTGACCAAGCAATTATGGGAATCCTTGGAGCTTTTGGTGTGGGCCATGGCTCTTTTAAATGTGGAATGGCCTCAAATGACTGATGTTCAAGGGTTCTAGTTCCTTGATTTTGTCAAGAGAGGCGAGCCGGTATGTTCTAGGTCCTATTTTACTGTTGATTACATACGGACCTAACTAGTTTGTCATGAACTTGTCCCTTAAATGGGGCGGCAAGTTAGAATTTTGTTGGTTCTCTTTTAAGACTAGGTCACCAACCTGAAAGTCCCTCAGGTGAACTTTCATGTTGTATGCTTTCTTAAGTCGCTCTTGGTAGATATGTAAATGCTCGAGAGCATTGATGCATCATTCGTTGAGAAACGTAAGCTAGTCTAACTAGGCCTACCATGCAGTGTCATCATCAATGAACTCTTGCATTGATATGCGTAGGGAAGGTATTTCCAACTCGAGAGGCATGACTGACTCGAAGCCATACACCAATGAAAATGAAGTTGCCCTAGTGGGCATATGAATGCTAGTGTGATAAGCCCAAAGAGCAAGTGGTATTTGAATGTGCCAATCCTTATGACTATCTGCGACTGTCTTTTTAAGGATGGCAACTAGAGTTTTGTTTGACGCCTCTGCTTGCCCATTTGCCTACGGATAATAAGGTGTCAAAAAACTGTGCTGAATTTTGTACTTTATTTTCAAAGCACACACATATTTGTTCTTAAATGACATCCCATTATTCGAGATGATCTTGGATGGAATACCAAAATGACATATGATGTTATGTAAAATAAACTTTGCAATGTGGGTCCCAATCATAGAGGTAAGCGAAATTGCTTCCACCCACTTGGTGAAGTACTTTGTGGCCATTATGATAAACATGTGATGGCCTGATGATATAGGGGAGATCTTTCTGATTAGATCTAAGCCCCACTGTAAGAATGGCTAAGCTGATTGGATCGGTTGCAAGGCCTGAGAAGGTATGTGTGTCAAATTAGCATGGTGTTGACACTTCATGCACTTTCACACATACGTGCAACAATCTCGCTCTAAAGATGGCCAATAATAGCCCATGCAAAGAATGCACTTGGTGATGGCCATACCGCTAAAGTTGCCATCGCATGTACAATCATGCACTTGGGTGATCACCCAAGTGGACTCCTACTGGTCCAAGGAACAGATGAGGATTCCTTCATAGCTTTGATGGTACAAAATGTCTCCTAGGAATACATGTTTTGCCACTTTCTATTTGAATGATCTTTTCACAACGTGTGACAATCCAAGTGGGAGGCTACCCAACTTGAGGTAGTCTCTTATGGGTGTGTACCAATCTTGCTGATCAAAAACCTCGATGGTATGAATGGCCAATCCCTCTTGAAGTTCATCCCTAGCAAAAGTTGAGCAGGAAAGAACTTGTAAGAATAACATTGTGTTGCTATTAAGAGGGGTCAGGGAGAACAAGGACCCCTAATTGATGTGATTTAGACTATCATGAATTTGAGAGAACCTATCTTGAGATGATTCAATCTAGATCAGGTGGATTCCTGGTGTTAGGTTAGAGCTTGCACGCTCCAATGTGGATTGCGATAATGTTTTGACTTGAATGGTTGTCATATCACCAGAAATGTCTTACGAGATTAGTGACCCCAAGGAGGCCATAGTGTTCACAAAATGATTTGATGATCGAGGGAATGCCTCGATGTCGTAACATTCAAGCTTTGCCATGAATTTATCCACAAGGGCTTTGTAGGCCTGTAGAACTGGGCATTTGCATTGGAATACCCCTTTCACTTGGTTGAAAATTAACAATGAAACACCAAAGATATTCAAGCATTTGATGTTCATGGTGATGGCTGTCTGAAGATCTATGAGCAAGGCTTTGTATTTTGCATTGTTATTGGTGCATGAGAAATTAAGTTTAAATGATAAAGGCATTGGAGCTCCTTGCGGTGTGAAGAATATGATTCCTGTGCCACCCCCTTGCTCATGTTTAGAACCATCAAAAAATAGGGTTATGTTGGCTTGTGACTCAGGCTCATCAGAATTTGGCGACTATGAGACATGGAAGACCCCATCATCGGGCAACTCTATGGTCAGAGGCTGAACATCTTAGAGAGGAGACTCTGCTAGTTGATCGGTGATGACTTGACCTTTGGTGGACTTATGTCTAATGAATTCGATGTCAAACTCTATCAACAACATGATTTATTTTACCGTGTGGCTACTGTGATAAGTACGACTCATCATGTACCATAATGGATTCTCCTTAGAAACAACATACATCGTATTGCTCAGCATGTAATGGCGTAGCTTTTTTGTGGTAAATACCACTGCTAAGCATAGCTTCTCGACGTATGCATAGTTAATTTCATAACTGACTTGGGTGCAGCTAAGATAATAATTAGCCTATTCTTTATGTAGTTCATTTTTTTGGGCTAACATGGTGCCCAGTGCCATCTCAATAGTTGAGATGTATAAATAGAATGGCACTCCTGGTCTAGGTGGTCCCAATACTGGCAGCGAAGCCAAGTATTGTCTAATGTCGTCAAAGGTGGACTGGCACTCGTCATCCCACTGAAATGCTACCCCCTTGTGTAATAATTTATTCATGGATCGACACTTGTCAGATAGCTGTTCTATGAAGCATTTGATTGACGCGACCTTACCCTGCAAGTTTATGAGCTGCTTGATGGTGGTTGGGCAAAGCATTTCAATGATTGTCTTGACTTTATTTGGATCCACCTCGATGCATCATTTTGAGACTATGAAACCCAAGAGTTTTCCAGATGTGATGCCAAATACGCACTTCTTGGGGTTTAGCCTAACTTTATGTTCGATGAGGCAATCAAGGATCTTGCGTAAGTCATCGAGATGATCTGGGTGCAAAATATATTTGGCCAACAAATCATCTATATAATATTCCAAAGTTTTATGTGTGTGATCGTGGAAGATGTATGTCATAGCGCGTTGGTAGGTGACGCCAGCATTTTTAAGGCCAAAGGGCATGACCTTATAACAAAATGTCCCCCAAGGCATTGTGAACGTCATCTTTAGTTGATCATCGAGATTGATACGAATCTGGTTGTATCCCAAGAAACCATCCATGAGGGAAAGCATTTCATGGCCTGTTGTAGCATCTGCCAATGCGTCGATGCTAGGCAAGGGGAAATCATCCTTGGGACTCACTTTGTTTAGATCTTGAAAATCGGTGCATATACGAATCCTCTCGTCAGGATTTTTTATGGGTACCATGTTGGACAACCATGGTGTGTAATCTATGCAGACGACAAAATGTGCATCCAACATTTTTTGTAGCTTGTATTTGACCATTAATGCCACTATTGGGTGCATCTTACGTAGCTTTTACTTGATTGGCTTGATTGTCGGATCAAGCATTAGATTATGCGTGACTAGCAGTGGGTCTAGCCTCGGCATGTCTTTGTAGGACCATGCAAAAACCTCCTTCTCTTTGAGAAGGACAATGTAGTCGAATTTATCTTCGGGGGATAGAATTATCCCCAGCTTGATGATCTACGAATTCATTGGATCAGAGCTGATGTCTACATCAGTTGTCTCTTCGAATGACATGTGGGACCCATCCTCCAACTGGTGTGGAGTTGGGATCAGGTGGATATCATTTGCTAAATTTAGATCTGCATTGGGAATGTCAGGTTCCTCTTTAGCATGGAAGATATCTTGAGTTGGTCCTATGGTGAAATGAAGCATCTCATCGTAAGGCCAGTACTCTGATGGGGATGGTGGCAAGTTAGCGTGATCCCAGTCTATGGCATCTAGGTCTAGATACAATGGTCGTGCTAGATCGGTTAGATTGCAGATGGGGGTGATTAAGTCAATGGAGATCATGTTGATGAAATAAATTTGGTCTCCATTACCATGGGGGCGTTGACTCGAACTTCCTTGGTGATCCTTATACCCCAGATCTGGCTCTGTGGGTATTGGCATGAATGGATCGACCCTATGTATGGATATAAGGACAGGGTCTGCCCTTAGCACTGATGGATCTATAGGGTATCTGGGTGGAAAGTGCTCTCTATATTCCTGAAGTTGTGGATGCAACACTTGGTCCAACTATGCTTGGTTCAAATTCTACCTATGCCTTGGCCCAATGTTTAGCTGTTAAAACATATCATCAATGTCCATGGGATGTTGCTGTTGTCGCATATGGTTGAGATATGCCATCTCAGTCTCATCCTCATAATCGCTATCAGATATCCATAGGCCTTCATTGGCACCAAAAATTGTGTGTGGTATGTGAGGCTCGTTCTGTTTGAGCAAGTTAATTTGGTCCCATCTGGGTTGTTCTGCTCTTTACGGGAGGACCGTATTCTCTTGAGGTGGCAATTGCTCGATTGGAGCATTCAAGGGGAACATTATCACGAAGTTCTCCTGATAGTCGTCTATGGGTGTCACTTGCGAGTGATTGCTATCAGATTCAAAAGGGTCCTAAGGTGCTACCTCATACTCTGACTCGTCTTCAGAAGATCCTCCTGTCGAGGTTAGACAACATTCACCCGAGGCTCTGGCCTTAGTAGGTGATCCTAATAATTAGCAGGTGCGGAGGCACATTTTTCCCATGCTGTGTATTGCTCTTGATGAGTATAGTGGTTTTCCTCGTGCTCCCTTTCATACATGTGAAAGTGGCGGGCCGAGTTGGCCCACCCTATCTGAAGAGCCTTGTGCTCTGGATTTGGCCTATTAGTTCTGATAGTAATGAGGGGTAGAGGAGGGATTATATAATCATGTGGGACCTCCTTATGAAGCCTATGTTGTTCCAACATTTCATCACATGGTGGCCACTCATAATGAGTGTCTAAGGGGGTCTTCCCATGTCTGTACTCCTCTTGAGAGGGTCCATGTTGAACGGGAGTGCCCCTTGAAGGGGTGCCTCTATAGTCCTGTTTCGTAATGGTATGATGTGGACTATTTTGTGGGTCAGGCTGCCAAGGTGGTATGACCAAATCCTTGGGGCTATAACAAAGGTGACTTGTGCCTCCTTGTACACTTTCCACAACTTCTCATGATTGGGCTTAGCTATGGGTATACACCATGGTGGTGGTTCTCTATAAGATATGTATGTTTTTATCTCCTTTATGATTTTTTATGCTACACCAAACAAAAGGGACCACACAAACAAAGAAATGATTATCTCGTTTACAGATTAAATGTGTGTCCTAAATCTGGTTCAGTGTGTTTTTATTTTTGTTATGTAAACTGTGTAAAGAAAATTTTGATATTCATGCATGATGACAACTCTTATATCTCCAAAATGGTCGCCCCTTCAATATACCACTGCTAGGCCATTATACTGAACATCTCAATATACCCACCCTTACGTGAGGGAAACTATTGGTACGCGAGAGCAGAATAGTACGTGGAACCTAGGCGGTACGAAAGGGGGATCACTCTATTTTTGACACCTACCATAGAAGTCTTATCCTCATGCATGGGGAATCACCCCTGCTACACTTTGTCAGCTTTCGTCAGGATTTACGTCTAGTAATAGTCGCGATCAGGGTTATGTATGCAAAATCCAAGCCAATGTGG
Organism: Wollemia nobilis; assembly: GCA_028583015.1. NCBI lineage: Eukaryota > Viridiplantae > Streptophyta > Pinopsida > Araucariales > Araucariaceae > Wollemia > Wollemia nobilis. Next base: position 2,246 of record JAQPPZ010014888.1, on the reverse strand, counting down.
TGATGAAATCCACCGTTGGTCTTGATCAAGTGTTGAGGTTTTAAGACCAACTCCTTGATGTTAATATTATTACGTGGTGTGTGTGGTTCCTTTTACTTACACAAAGAAAGAAAACATGCAGCAAAATTCCCTATGCAATCAAAGAAAATAGAAAAATTGCAGAGACAAAAACAGAAAAACACAGAGGATGTCCATAAAACCTACCTCTTCTCTGCCCAAACCAGATGCCTCTGAGTTTTTGCTTAGAAAATGTACAGAGAGCTAATCATCCCAGTGTGGGATGAATAGAAGGTCTGTATTCCTCACAGGGTGGGATGAATGCCTATTCATCTCGGGGTGAAACGAATGCTAGTCTATATTCGTCACAGGGTGGCATGAGCAGCAGTCCAACGCCCTAAGGATTAACACACCTGCAAGAAAAACATAAAATTTTGATCAAAAACTTGATCCCAATAGCAGGGGATAGAGTCCCACCATTATCACCACTGAAAGCATGTCTACGGAAGCACGACGTACTAGGTGCGATGCAAACAAAAGTAGATGTATAATGAAATGCTAAGTCCTACAAAAATACGAAAAACAAGTGCATGAAAAGGGAAAATAATGCAATGAAATGATATGTAAATAAAAACTAAAGTGTAGCCTCTTTTATTAATGTTTCTTGTTATCTTGTTACAATACGTTCCCCCCATTTCAAGGGCTCAAAGCGTTCGATACAATTTTGTTACACCAACGGATGGTACGCTTCCCTTCGGGATCTTTCGTGTGCCCACATTCGAAATGGGAGGGCCAAATGTCACCACAACTTGTGTGAGTGCATCCATTGTTCCTTGATGTCCCTCTAGTGTTGAGATCCTGTGTACAGAGAAACTGCAAATGGTTAATAACATATGCGGATGGAAGGAAACATGCAATCCCCAAGACCTCCGGCTAGTGAATACATAAAATAATAAAACAAAGATCAAAACATGTCAGAATGAGATGAAACTTGAACAGGAGCATCCAAAAATCATTAGGGACATATTGCAAAAATAAAAATTAGGAAATCATGCATGGATTTCTAATTGCTCTGGGATGGGACGCTGGCGGTTGTCATAAAATGTGAGAAAGCGACCTCCCAAATGTCCTATCTAGAGGCCTCCAAAATACCTAAAAACTTTGGGTTAGGCAAAATGAGGCATTTTGAGATGACCTAGAAGGTCGGATTTGGTAGATTCTTCCCAGATTGCCCTATATATGAATGCGCTCCCTGTAGGTTAGGGAACATTTAAAATGATAAAAACATAGTCAAAATAGGTCAGAATGTAGTGAAAATTGAATAGAAGCATAAAAAAATCACATACAACATGATGCAAAAGAAAAGTAAAGAAATATAATGTAGATTTCTAATCACTCCGGGGTGGGGTGATTAGGACTACAATAGCGGGGGCAAGACGCCCGTCGTTTGGGGCTTGGTTTTGACACCAATCCAGTTGGAATGGGTCCAAAACCTCCTAGGGGGTTGTGTCAAAAAATTTGGTGTGGGATTGTGGCTGATTTTTTGGGTTTTGCATCCAGATTGCGCTCCTAGTATTCACCCAATGAACTCCCTTCTAAAAGAGAGATCAAGGATGTAGAAAGCACAATGAGGGTTGGGGGTATAATTTGGCAGCACTTTGTTACTCCAAATTATCCTGCTCCCCCTTTTGTGGGGTGAGAAGGCTCACCATTTTATAGACCTGAGGGTCTCCTTTGAATGTGCATGTAGGGGCGCCACTTGGCCATCATGCCTTGTAAGGGAAGAGAAGATTCCTCCCTGATTAAGGGCTCCTTGATTTAGGCCTCCATGACTGCCTCTTTGAGATCTGAAACACTCACTCACACTCCCATGCCTTGGAGATGGAGTTGAGTGGCGGATCTGGGCTGCCATTTGTCAAGGTTTGAATTTTTGCCCATCAAACCTGCTATTCGTCCCACCCTAGAGCGATTACTGCTAATAATCCTGGGGTGGGGTGAATAGCATTCTAATCATCCCAGGGTGGAATGAATAGGGAGAAGAATGCTTGAAAGGTGCCAAATTGACCTCTAACCTTCAAACCTGCTTTGGGAGTGGTTAGGACCATTGTTTAACCTTTGGGGGCTGCCATAGGGGATATGTATGCCAATTCAATCAATGCTTGTAGCCACATAATCAGATTGGTGTTGTTTTGGTGTCTACAGGACCTTGGTTTTTTGGCTATCGAGGTCTATTTCCTAAGCGTTGGTCT
>JAQPPZ010014887.1:0-148450 GCA_028583015.1 Wollemia nobilis | reverse complement strand
TTTGGATGTGTTTCTAATCAATGAAACTACTCCAGAACCATGGTACACTGATATATTTAATTTTTTTCAAAATGGGACCTTTCCTAAAGATTGTAATGGCAACCAACGTCGGTTATTACGTAGACAAGCAAGTCGCTTCGTAATTATTGGTAATACCTTGTATAGGAGATCTTTTGAAGGCATATTATTGAGATGTTTGAATCTAGTAGAATCTAGATCAGCTTTGAGTGAAGCCCACAATGGATCTTGTGGGGGGCATTTTAGCACCATTGCTAAGAAGCTACTTAGGATAGGATATTTTTGGCCTACCATGGAAAATGATGCACATGATTATGTGCGACATTGTGACAAGTGCCATAAACATGCTGACCTTGTCCATGCGCCTGCACAAGAACTATATGCTATTTCATGTCCTTGGCCCTTTTCAAAATGGGGCTTAGACATCATTGGAAAAATAAACCCTGTGTCATCCGATGGACACAAATTCATCATAACCACCACCGAGTATTTCACGAAGTGGGTTGAAGCTATGCCCTTAGCTTCTTGCACCGGAACACAAGTTTCCAAGTTTATTTTTAACCAAATTATTTGTAGGTTCGACATTCCTACAAATCTCATCTCAGATAATGGCACTTGTTTCAAAAATAAAGATGTCAAAAAATTATGTCAAAAATATAAAATTCAACATCGTTGGTCAACTCCCTATTATCCTCAAGGTAATGGCCAAGCAGAAGCATATAATAAAACATTAATTAAAATCCTCAAAGGACTGGTCAATAAATCTGGTCGAGATTGGCACATCCAATTATATCCTGCTTTATGGGCTTATCGAACTAGCATTCGTACCCCCACAGGCACTTCACCTTTTGTTTTGGTTTATGGTGCTGAAGCAGTTTTTCCCTTTGAATTAGAATTTCCTTCTTTAGCTCTACTACTTCAAGATACTAAAGTAGGAGATGAGTATCGTGCTGGAATATTTAGTCAACTAGAACTTCTAGATGAAAAGTGCATCAATGCTTTTGAGCATATTTGTGCCACCCAAAAAAAGCTTAAGAGAGCATGCCTCAAGAAAGTTCATCCTCAATCCTTTGAGATCGGCGACCTTGTCTTAAAAGAAAATCAAAAAAATACTAATGCAACTAAAGACCTTAAAGGTAAATTTGAGCCCAACTGGCTTGGACCATATGTCATCACTGCTAAATTTGGATCGGGCGCATATCGATTAGCTACCTTAGATGGTAAAGATCTTAAATAACCTATGAACATTATGCATCTTAAATGTTATTATGCATAACATTGGGTCATTTCATCATTTGTATATATTGTATTTTGTATATTGTTTCATTTTAGCCATTTATATCAAAATCTTTTTCACCAAAAAAAAATAGTAACAGTCTTTATTCTTTCTTTTCATCACTCAAAATCAAAATATAAAAACATCAAAATCTTCAAAAACATATTTTTTTTGCGTACCTGTCAATTATTGAAGTATTGCAGTTATATTTTCAATTATTTTGGATAAATTAGCATTTATTTGGAATCTTTCCTTTCGCACTCACATGCATAAATGTCTTGATTTTATTTGATATGATTATTAATCTCTCATACATCAAAGTCCATATTTGAATTAAATAAAGTTTTGAGCATAGATAACTGATCTTGTTATTTACTTGAACCAAGTACATCTCTTCACATTAAAATGATTTCATTGCAAATTCAATATGATGCTACATAGTAGAAGTGGTTTCTTGAGAAAAAAGTTTTCCCTGCTATCCTATCATGCACATGGTCTAGAATCTTTGAGAATTGACAAAAGGACAAGCTCACCCCTACCCAGAATAAAAATCCCTTGCTCTATAGCCAATCCGAGCAAGTATCCCTAGTATAGGAAGCAAAATAAAAATTCAAAGCAAAAGAGAAAAAGAAAAATATTATTTTGTATCATCACAACAATATTTCAGCATTATCTCAATATCAAGCAAAAATACAAAAAAAAAAAAATACAAAAAAAAAAAGAAGAGAAAAAGAAAAAAAGAGAAAAGCAAAAGCAAAAGAAACAAAATCCCTTTCCTGCCCCTTGAAAATAAAAGAAGGGTGAATGATCTTGAATCCCTAGAATTCTCAATTATTCGAAAACTGTGAGGTAAGCCCCATAACAGGTGGTTTGTGCCCAACCCGCTTGGCCTCGGGTAATTCCTAGCGTGGTGATATGTCTGTCACATTAGCGACCTTCTTTCGTATAGACCTATGTCTGCTTATGGATCAGCTAGCTCTTGATAACCCGACTTACATAGTAGTCTGGTACGGTTACATGCATATAAATCATGGTCAAGGAACACTCATTTGGTTAAGTCAAAATTACTTGTATCAAATTTTCTTGCTCAAAATTGGTGAATGAACAATACAATTGCACACACATTTGTATTTGAGAGATTCTTTATCATTATGATAAAGCAAGATCGGTAATGAACTCACATTTGCACATGAGGGTTCCTTATAAATCTACATTTGTCTTTGAGATAATGTAAAATATTTCTACAACTATTTTTTTTGGAATAATTTTATCTTCTTATTTTAGAACATTTGTTTAGTATAAAAACAATTATTGTTTTCAAAAATCACAAAAAACTTTCAAACAACATATGGCACACATATAATCAATAAATTCGTGTTCATATTATTATTTTCAGTTTATCAAAAACCAAAAAATCAATCATGCAATAAAACTAAAATATCAATTTCTTCTTCGGATTTCGTGATGATGGTAAGTCTATACCTATAATTCTATGCCTAGCGCAAACCATTGTTCTAATTTTATTTTCCATTCATTTTAAATAAATTCATAAAAACATATGACTTACATCATTATGTTACACAATTGAGCTTTAAAACGAACAAACACTTATTCTATTTCATGTCATTATGTCAACATTCAATTTTGCAATGATGGTATAGTTCCTAGGGACTTATTCAAAAAAAAAATTCACACTTAGGAATTTATGCCTAGCAAAATCATATTTCTTTAATATGTCATGCATAATATTTTTTATGAAAATCTGAACACAAATCATCACCATCATCATTTCCCTCATCACAACACAAAATTCTTAAGACAGTCTCTTAAGCACCCTTTTACTTTTTAGCAATATTTCTATACTGGGACTAGCTTGACGACCTAGTGAGCGGCGACTCCATGAAATGGTCTATACCAGTGACAATGTCCTTTGAAATTATTGTTAGAAGTCCCTTTTATTTTCATCAAATCACACCACAAAAACAACCAATTTATGCACATCAGATTATTTCATTTACAATTTTATGCCATGACATAAAAATTATAACTATTTCCAACGACATAATTACATGAATCATCAGTTAATCATAAAAAAATCAAAATTAAAGTATCTTACAACATATACACAAGTCATATCATCAAAAAAAAAGATAATCTATATATCTCAATCAATCATGTACATCATCTAGATTGGTATGCCACAATCAATACCCTGGCATACTCAATCCCCTCAAAAAGTGATAATAATATAATCTGCCCTCTGCAGTAGCTAGCCTTGCGAAGCCCTCGAGCTCTCAACCTCATCTCCTTCCCTACCCTGATGTGGAGGAGGTGGTCCCATAGAGGTTCGGGCTGTGTCCCGGGTCCTCGTCATCGATCGTGAGGATGTCCTCGATGATCCCATCATGACTGGCTCTGTAATAGGGGTTAGCAGTGGTACCCTCTATCCCTCTGGAACCATGTGTTAGTATATCCCCTAGTAGAATATGTTATGAGCAATAGACCATGCCAGATCTTGAGTACTCACCCCTCCACTTTGAGCCTTGAGCTATGTAGCCTCGTCCTATAGTGTCTACACCTGAGCTCAGAGGCGGGAAACCTCAGCCTAGAGAGTCATCGTCTTGCTGCTCTCCCCTACCTCGACACCCTTGCCCTTATCGGGCGATGATTGTCTCTCCCCCTACTGAGAAGGGACTCCCCTCTCCCTCCTCCCTATCTCTTGAGGTCTCTGTGGAGCCTGACCCATCCTCTGGCTTCTCTCCTATGGAGACCATCACTGCTCTCTCTTATTGTGACCCTGTGTTGCATTAATAGTAGCCTGGCATCGCCTCCCCATCCGTCGCACCATGGCATGCACTGGACCTTACACCCTTGTCATCCAAGGAGGGTGGATGCCTACGTACTAGGCATCATATCCATCTGCGACCCCAGCATCGTCACCATCCACTGGTTGGATGGGGGCATCATCCATGTCCTAACTCCAAAATCACTGCATGTCTAGAGCCCCGCTCAATGTGGTACTATCCTAAATAGTTCAGGAGTACTCGTAATCCCTGAGAGAAGGGATCCCCTATTGTAGACAGAAATATCATATAACCCAGTCGTAGCGATGGAGGTCTACCTCTCCCCACTCCATCCTCAGCCAGTAGACTAGCCTGATGCAAGCCAGCTCTTACCCATCCTCTACCCACCTGAGGTGCTCTCACCATGACCTCCAGGTGATCTGGTCCAGGATGAGGTCATCCAGCAACCTCCATGACATCGATAGATCTATCCGCCACTATGACCCCCTCTATAACCATAGTATAAAACTCGAGGCCTCTCTCGATCAACCCCTATCAGTGGGAGCCCTCTCGGCCTTCGCACCGTGATGTGCTCCCAGCACCAAACCTGTAGTAGCGATGTTAAGACTAGACATTGGCATCCCTTGTATATGACCCCATGTAGGATCCTATACAAGTGGCATAGCACAAAATTACCCCAAGAAAACCTGTAACCATGGTCTCTCATGTCGCAGACCACATCTAAGAGGAGCCATGGTAGTCTGCACCCACTCTGGTGGCACAGCAGTAAGCCACCTACTACCCCTGCTAAAACTTGAGTCAGCCTAGATGACCCAGGAATCTACCTTAGAGACTCGATGTTCACTCTGCCCTTCTCTAGGGTGAAGCTTGGGTCCCCGGTTAATCTCATCATCGCTTGGCCCTGATTTGTCGTAGGCATCATCAACCGTCCCTGTATGGGGATCCTCATGATCCTCCATACGTCCTCTAGTGTGGGAGCCATCTCCCCTATCGGTAATAGGAAGCAGGATGACCTCGGATACCATCTCTCTGCTAGGGATGTCAGGAGCCCCATGTTTGTCGGTACTTGTGGTATCTCTACCACATGTTGTAAACTGACTTGAGCTAGTCAGTCGCGCTCTACCTGATCAAGTGCAAATATGTCATCTCGCAGCCCACCATATTTCCATTCTCGAATCTTTAGTAATCCCTTCTACAAAACAAACAATAAAACAATAAAATTCATTAATAAACCAATCATTAAAATAAAATTACACACATTTTAATCAAGCTCAATTTCTTAAAAATGATGATATCATCCACCATTGGCTGATATCGTCCCAAATTGGGTAAAATCATCCTTTGTAGGATGAAATCGTCTTCGATTTCATAACTTGGGGATTGCCCATTGTTGGACGGGATCGCCCCTAGATCGCCTATTTCACCCTCCGATGAAATCAATGATCTAGGGATGATTTCGACAAAATAGGGACGATTTCGTCCCAACGTCATCGACAGCCTAAAAACAACCGCGATGCCCCAAAAAAATCAAAATTTAAAACAAAAAATTGCACAAATTAAATTCAAACCTAATTTACTAGGATTATATCCTTACCCATAGCCCGCACCGGACCTCTGTGGCTCTATGCGCTGTCTCAACCATTTTTCTCTTTGTAGAGCTCCAGAACAGTAGAAGTGAATAGTAAAAATGAATTAGGGTTTTACTCTATTTTTCTTAATTTTATTCAAAACCAACAACATTTTTAATTTTGCTTTTCCACGTTTTTACCTGAAAAGTTCAATTTGGATAAAAACATGGAGGGGGAACCATAGTAAGCAGTCGTACGATTAGAACTAGAACCATCGTCTAAAAAATTGAGTAAATTTTTGCTTTCTTGTAAAATAGGAAAAACTCGTCTTTAACGCATTTTCTTCAAAAAATTTGCTAAAGAGGGGGCAAAATGTAGCACCCTAAAATTGGCGTAGTTAAACCTTAGTAAAAGATTAAAATTTGAATTTTAACCCAAACCGCCCGTTAAACCGCCTGTTACCCGCTTTCCTCGTTTTTCGCACCATTTTTAGGATTTGTTTTGACCGTTGGATGATATTGTCGTAGATCAGGCAAAATCATCCCAGATCTGACGAATTCATCTGGAACAGAACATCCAGATGATTTCGTCCCAAAAACGAATTTTCATAATTAGCTTTTGTTTCAACAACTTCTCTAACTTGGGTAGAAAGTGTGTCTGCACAGTTAGAGTCTCCCTCGTTGGAGATCTCCCAAATTGGGATGATTTTCAACCTCCTAACCTCTCCCTAATCCTATATAAACTGGTATTTCCTCATTTTATCCCCCTGAACCCCCTAGTTGATAGATTTATCTGCAGAGTTAGCTCCTTGTGCATTAGAACATCCTCGTACTATTGTTTGTATTCGGTATTTCAAGTCTTCTTGCAGGAATCTTATTATTTTTCAGTCGGAGCAAGCTCGGATTGCCTCTGACGATTCCAAAAAATTTTAGATGATCCTGTTGTAGATCGGTGATGATCTCATATGATTGGAGGCAATCTCGACTACAGTCCATATTGGGGGTAATCAGAGCCCAAAGTTTGCATTTACTTATCGTTTCTCTTCATTTTCTTACGCATTAGCTTGGTTTATTTTATTTTTGCATCCTAGAGTTCACCTCATTTAGCATAGATATATGATAAAGTCAAAATAAATTATCAAATTGATATATTTCCTTTTAGTTGTTATCTAGATCTACCATTTAGGAAAATTGATGCAGGAGCATCCGACGACAGTAGGGCAATCTTGCATCTTCCAAAAAATTTTCACATTTTTCTAAGTATTTTTCTTCAGGGGAAGTTTCATTAAAGTAAGGGGGAAGGGGGTTGCAAAATCGCAACATGTCACGATTTCGCGACCTCAACAGCTGCAACATAGCAAGGGCGAGTTTTCGTCACGATATCGCGGCATCACAAAATCGTGACAATATTTCAGAGCAAGGCGTAGGAGGGAGCCCTGTCACGATATCGCGACGTCACGATATCGAGATGATATCTCAGAGCTGGGCGTTGGGGGGAATCCTATTGCGATATCGCGATATCGCGACAGGTCACGATATTGCGACCAGTGAAAAGTTGCCACGTGGCGTGGTAACGAAAATAGTTAAAACAAAGCAAAGTCGGAAAAAGCGAAGGCGGAGAGCAAATAAAGCAAGGCAAGTTTTCGGCAAGAGAAGGCTGAGGGAGGGGGTCGCGAAATCGCGACCCCGAAGGCGACTTTGGTATGGAGAGGAGTTTACGTCACGATATCATGACGTCGCGATGTCGCGACATTTAGCAGCAAAGGTTCGGAGGGAGATTTTGGTAGCGATTTCGCTACGACTTTGGCGGATGAAGACAAGGCGCCAGTTTGGTCGCGATATCGCGACATGTCGCGATATCGCGGCCAATAAGAAGACAGTACAAATTTGTTAAGCGGATGGCCGGGCAAGACCGAATTTGACACGTGGACAGCCACGTGTGTCATAACAGATGTGAAGGGCACGTGTATCAAATATATTGCGACAAGGAGAAGGCATGGCCAGATTTACACGCGGTCGGCTACGTGTAAGAAAACAAAGATGGGGATCGCGTAGGTTGATAAGGGAGGTGTTGACCACGCATTCTTTTTTTTTATTACTTCTGGAAACACAACCATTATAGGTGATGGCTTAATGGAGGAGACAACAGTGCAGAGGACAGTCAGAATGAAGCGGCCGGTGCAGGGAGGCCATCAATGCTAGCATCATGGTGGATCGGGCAGTTGCCCATTTATGGCAAAAATTTGAAATCTCAGCGGAGGGGGAAAATCAAATTTGAATTTTTGTTAGGCGGGGGCATTAATTGCCTAGAGGACCGGGACCTCGTTAAAAATGAGAAATTTTGTAATAGTGGGGGGATGGTGGACTGGAAGAAGGAGGAGTGTCCTGCATACCAGAGAAGCTCTGGCCATTGTAAAGCCTGCGGGCTATTTTATTTAGATGCATGTAAATATTTTTTAGCAGATTTTAATGAGAAATTTGAATTTGTGAAAGGGTTGAATTTCCGGTCCCCATCAGTGGTATCAGAGCCAGTAGTTCCTGAGCGTATAGCAGACCGCGAAGGAGAGGCAGTTGTACCAGGACTTGTGGGAGGGCTTGAGATCGGGTGAACAGAATGCCTCCAAGGAGAAACCCCGTTGGTGGAAGAGGCATGGCAGCAGAAGATTTTTGGGCTTTGCAGCGGCAAGTTCAGGCCTTGCAAGAAGAACTGAGAGGACATGAACCGAGAAGAGATGCAGACAGTGAGGATGAAGCGGATGAAGAAGAAAATTAGTTTGAAGAAGAAGAAGAAGAAGTTGTGGATCCGGCACAAGCCAGACTGTACAAGGCCATATCCCAGATCGGGAAGAGGCCGAAGATAGAAGTTTCCACGTATTTCGGGAACTTGAATCCGAAAGAATTGATAGACTGGATAAATGACTTAGAAGAATATTTTGAATATGAAGAGGTTGAAGATCCCGAGCGGGTCAGGTTTGCTAAAACCAAATTAAAGGGTCATGCCAGCATATGGTGGAAGGGGGTACAGCTGGAACGGAACAGAAGAGGAAAAGAACGGATAACCAGATGGGAACGAATGGTAGAAAAATTAAAAAGACAATTCATTCCCGTAGATTATGAACTGGATCTGCTAAGAAAAATGCAGAGTTTGAGACAGATGAATAAAACTGTCCAAGAATATACGAAGGAATTTTATAAAATCTCCATCAGAACCGGTCATTTAGAAGCAAGCAAGGAAAAGGTGGCCCGTTATATTAATGGGTTGAGACCCAGTGTTCAGGAAGAGTTGAGCTTAGTTCGGGTGAGCACCATTGAAGATGCTTACCAGTTTGCTCTGAAGGTGGAAGAAAAACTGAATAGGAAGGTTTGAGAGCAAGCAAAGAGGAAAAGGGCCTGGAGGAAAGAACGGTGGAAGAAAAGAGGAAGGAAAGGAAGAGAAGAAAGAAGAGGTTAGCAGCAGTTGGAATCAGAAAGAAGATGAAGAACCCAAATCGCAAGTTCAGAACAATGGCTACCCAAGAGGAAGAGGTAGATCTGGACGCGGGTATGGAAGAGGAGTGTTCCGAGGAACATGTTTCCACTGTGGAGAAGAGGGGCATCGGGCATATGAGTGTCCCCAGCACCCCGAGAGAGTGAACAAGAAACAAGTGGGTCCTACCAGAGCTGTTGTGGCAGTTGAAGATGCTGACTCAGAACATTCTGAAGAAGCTGAGAAAGGAGAAGCAATGATCGTGAGGAGGACCATGTTGATTGAGGAAGACAAACCTGAGCAGAGGAGAAGCCTATTCCGCACACGGTGCAAAAGTGCAGGCAAAGTCTGTAATGTTATTATAGACAATGGGAGTATAGATAACTTAGTTTCTGAGGAGATGGTTACTAAGTTGCAGTTGGAGAGAAGGAGGCACCCGCATCCATACCGGATTGCATGGTTGCGGAAGGACCACAGAGCATGGGTCCGTGAACAGTGTCTAGTCACATTCCAGATTGGGAGATACCAGGATGAAGTCCTGTGTGATGTTTTCCCCATGGATGCTTGCCATTTGTTGTTAGGGAGGCCATGGCAGTTTGATCGGAGTGTAGTGCATGATGGTCGTGCAAATACGTACTCCTTGATGAAAGATGGAGTGTGGCACAAGTTGAAGCCATTGCAGACAGTAGATGAGAAGGTGTGCAGTAATGCCAGAATTTGTTTGGTAGAGGGTAGAAAATTTTCTTGCCAGGAAACGGGATTTGAGCAGGTTGTAAAGGTTGATGAATGTTCGGAGATATTACAAAGGATGCGGACCGAACAACATAGAAGTGAAGGTCACTTCTCCTTTTTACCCGGGGTGTCTGATGCAGGAGCATCCGACGACAGTAGGGCAATCTTGCATCTTCCAAATTTTTTTTCAGATTTTTCTAAGTATTTTTCTTTAGGGGAAGTTTCAGTAAAGCAAGGGGGAAGGGGGTCGCGAAATCGTGACCTCAACAGCTGCAGCATAGCAAGGGCGAGTTTTCGTCGCGATATCGCGACGTCGCGATATCGCGACAATATTTCGGAGCAAGGCGTAGGAGGGAGCCCTATCGCGATATCGCGACGTCGCGATATCACGACGATATCTCGGAGCTGGGCGTTGGGGGTGATATCGTGGGTGTATCGGGTCGCGATATCGCGACCAGTGAAAAGTTGCCACGTGGCATGGTAACGAAAATAGTTAAAACAAAGCAAAGTTGGCAAAAGTGAAGGCGGAGAGCAAATAAAGCAAGGCAATTTTTTGGCAAGAGAAGGCTGAGGGAGGGGGTCATGAAATCATGACATGTCATGATTTCATGACATGTCACGAAATCGCGACCCCGAAGGCGACTTTGGTATGGAGAGGAGTTTACGTCGTGATATCGTGACGTCGCGATGTCGCGACGTTTAGCAGCAAAGGTTCGGAGGGAGATTTCGGTAGCGATTTCGCTATGACTTTGGCGGATGAAGACAAGGCGCCAGTTTGGTCGCGATATCACGACATGTCATGATATCGCGACATGTCACGATATCGCGGCCAATAAGAAGACAGTACAAATTTTGTTAAGCGGACGGCCGGGCAAGACCGAATTTGACACGTGGACAGCCACGTGTGTCATAACAGATGTGAAGGGCACGTGTATCAAATATATTGCGACAAGGAGAAGGCATGGCCAGATTTACACGCGGTCGGCTACGTGTAAGAAAACAAAGATGGGGATCACGTAGGTTGATAAGGGAGGTGTCGACCACGCATTCTTTTATTGTTATTACTTCTGGCAACACAGCCATTATAGGTGATGGCTTAATGGAGGAGACAACAGTGTAGAGGACAGTCAGAACAAAGTGACCGGTGCAGGGAGGCCATCAATGCTAGCGTCATGGTGGATCGGGCAGTTGCCCATTTATGACGAAAATTTGAAATCTCAGCGGAGGGGGAAAATCAAATTTGAATTTTTGTTAGGCGGGGGCATTAATTGCCTAGAGGACCGGGACCTCGTTAAAAATGAGAAATTTTGTAATAGTGGGGGGGATGGTGGACTGGAAGAAGGAGGAGTGTGCTGCATACCAGACAAGCTCTGGCCATTGTAAAGCCTACGGGCTGTTTTATTTAGATGCATGTAAATATTTTTTAGCAGATTTTAATGAGAAATTTGAATTTGTGAAAGGGTTGAATTTTCGGTCCCCGTCATAAATTCATTATTACTTCTATAATTTCCCCTTGCTCTTGCAGTTGCATTTTTGGTATTTTGTATTTGTTTTTGTGATTACAGGTTTTTGGAGAATTCGTATAATGAATTCATCAGATCTCAGATGATCCCATCTGATCTCAGACGGTCGACTATGATTTGAGACGATTCTGTGCAATTTTAGATGATTATGTACAATTCGAGACGATTTGTACTGCTACAAACCACAAAATATTCATTCAAACATCCAAAATCAGGTATATTCTATCTTATTTAGCGCATTCTCTATGTTAAACATTTATTCATGTTTTTTGTATCCATAAAAAAAAACAAAAAATTAGCATCGGCATATAGATTAGCTTAGATTTATTTTGGCCAAATCTAGGAATTGAATGATTGAACATAAAATGAACACATCAAACCTGTCATCAACCTAGGCATGGAAACTGCCACTTAAAAGTTTCCTGGTGAACCCACCATCCATAAAAAATTCACCCTTATACCCCTCCCCGAGAGGCGGGACCTTCAAAGGGCCTCTTAGTCCGAGGTATTGTCCCATCCTTCTCGCATCCCCCTTCGGGCACGGATCCTATAGCCTAAAGGTAAGGATGCGAAAAAATTGGAGCGATATAGATGGTAAATCCAGAGGCCATTGAAGTACTACCTATGAAGATCCTTGAGTTTTGATCCAAATCTCTACGAAATCAGACTCTCGATCAATGTAAGTTCCAGTGGGACCAATTCTATGAGAATAATGTCACTTGTGAGAAAGTGGAGGTTATGCAAAAATATTTTCTCTTTTTTTTTGAAGTTATATGGTGTAATAATTTTATTTTATACTGAATAACAAAAGGAAAATTGGAAACATCGAGGACGATGTTTAATCCTAGTGGGGGAGGATGTCATGACCCTCCCTAGCTGAGTTTAAGGTATAAGAAAATAATGTATTAACCGAATATGTGGTGATACTTAGTTTGAACAATTGAACCAACTATGTGATTTTTAGTTGATTTATAAGTACATGTTATTACTAACATATTCCCAAGAATGCAGGATAAGGTACACTCATAGGTGGAACAGGTAGAGTTACCCATAAAAAATGAGGATACCAAATATTAGGGTAAATGATGATTAAGGTACTCGAAGGTAACATGAATAGATACCTTCATATAGGCATGCATTGATGGAATAATCATCAATAGTTGATCACCTGGAGCTTTAGTTGATAGCCTAGTAGGTATCATAAAATCTTTGGCTAGGATGGGTGATTGAAATGATGGAAAGACTCCCTCTTTGGTTAATTGTATAAATGTGTTTGTTTTCTATTGCATCCTAACTTGAGTAGTTTGATGATTTAGATCCTATATAATAACCATTGCAAGATGATTATATATGCATAATATTAATTGGCATATTAAAAAAAAAAAACAAAGCATCCTTCTTGTGAAAGAGAACAAATTAAATAATATGCTGAATTTAGATGTTTTTGAATTAATTGATGAGGTTTAGAAAATGATGATTGGCTCATTAGTGCTCATTTGTAAACTTCATTTGCAAGTAATTAAGGATTTTTCATTTTTAATTAATTAAAAATAGATATTTTAATTAATAGTGGTTATAATTCATTTGAGATTAATTAAAAGTGATTATTTTAATGATAAGAGAAAATTCATTAAAATTTTTTAATTAATTAAGAATAAATTGAAAGATGACCTTTCTTTTAAATGAAAGAATAATAGATATATTATAAAAGTATATTATAAATATCTTATATTATAATATATTATAAATATCCTTATTATTTTAAAAGATATGTGATGATCCCACATCCCTATATGGTGCAACCTAAGGTAAGGCCTACGATGCTCAAACTTTCCAAATAAGGAAAACATGGGATAAATGCACAAGTGTAGGGGATAGGAACTGAAAGGAAGACAGTGGCGCAAGCTTCGAGAAGTTAATGGACAGACCACCAATGTGAGGGGGCACGTAAGGAGGAGCATAATGGTAGAAAGAGGAGAACAAAAAATGTGGAGAGAAACATAAGGGAGAAACAGAGGAGGGAGGTGAAGGCAAAGGATAGTAAGCACACCAAAAGCTGAAATGGAGGTAGCAAAATTCATCGAGCGTATATCTTAGTAGGTTGGATTATTCTAAGCCATGATTGGTGTTATTTAAATATGTTTTAGAGAAGCCACCCTTTTTTTGGAAGCGTTGTGCACTACATTTTTTTTGGAACCACTGTGAGTGGGGAAAATGATATGTTTTGTTGAAGCCATCCTTTGTTTGGAAGCGTTGTGCATTGTATTTTTTTGGAACCACCGTTATTGGGGAAAATGATACTTTTTTTTGAATCCATCCTTTGTTTGGAAGTGTTGTACATTGTATTTCGTTTGAAACCACCATGAGTGGGGAAAATGAATGTTTTGTTTAAGCCATCCTTTGTTTGGAAGATTTGTACACTGCAACTTTGTATGGAACCACCTTGAGTGGGGAAAATGATATATTTTGTTGAAGCCATACTTTTATTGGAAGTGGTGTGCACTATATTTTGTTTGGAACCATCATGAGTGGGGAAAATGATATGTTTTATTGAATCCATCCTTTGTTTGGAAGCATTTTGTGTTGTATTTTGTTTGGAACCATTGTGAGTGGGGAATAATTAGTGTGATTTGAGATGCCATCCTTTGCTTGGAAGCATTATGCACTGTATTTTGTTTGGAACCTCCGTGATAGGGGAAGACTATATGTTTTAATGAAGCTATCCTAGTTTGGAAGTGTTGTGCACTGTAACTTTGTATGGAGCCACCATGAGTGGGAAAATTGACTGAGTTAGAGGTGATATCCTTTGATTGAAAACACTATGCACTATACCTACATTGGAAACTTCAAAATAAATGGGAGAGGTGTGCCATTGATGAGTCTACTCTACATTGTGTTTGAGTCAAAACCCCTGGTGCAATTAGAGAGCATCATGTTTAACCAGTGCTGCATAGAACGGTGTTAATGCTTTGTTTCCCTTGGAATATCTCAATAAGTATAACATAGTGTTCGAAATAAGGAAACCCCTAAGTTAGGGAGTGCAGGTTGAGAAAACTAGATTCACCATGGATATTTGGTGAGCCTTAGAAGGCGTAACCCTAACTGTAGATGTGCTACATAAAAGAGCCATAGTCTACAAAAGGTTTTAAATTATTAGGTTAATTAAATGGACCTTTTAATATATGTGAGATATATGAATTAGGACCTTTGATTTATGTGTATTTAATTAAATGGACCTTTGATTATATGTGAAACATATATTAGGATTTAATTAAATGGACCTTTGATTATATGTGAAACATATGTTAGGATTTAATTAAATGGACCTTTGATTATATGTGAAACATATATTAGGCTTTAATTAAATGGAACTTTGATTATATGTGAAATATATATTAGGCTTTAATTAAATGGATCTTTTATTATATGTGAAAAATATATTAGGCTTTAATTAAATGGAACTTTGTTTATATGTGAAACATATGGATTTAATTAAATGGACCTTTGATTATATGTGAAACATATATTAGGATTTAATTAAATGGACCTTTGTTTATATGTGAAACATATATTAAGATTTAATTAAATGGACCTTTGTTTATATGTGAAACATATATTAAGATTTAATTAAATGGACCTTTGATTATATGTTAAACATATATTAGAATTTAATTAAATGGAACTTTGATTATATGTGAAACATATATTAGGATTTAATTAAATGGACCTTTGATTATATGTGAAACATATATTAGGATTTAATTAAATGGACCTTTGATTATATGTGAAACATATATTAGGATTTAATTAAATGGACCTTTGTTTATATGTGAAACATATATTGGGATTTAATTAAATGGACCTTTGATTTATATGAGAGGCACATATTAGGAACCTTTGATTTATATGTGTGAAACATATAGTAGGTTTTAATTAAATGGACCTTTGATTTACATGAGTTATTAATGGGTTTGATTGAAAAGGAACCTTTGATTTATATGGGATATGTAAATGTTAGATTTTGATTGAGAAAGAACCTTGAATCTTAGGGAAATATGTGAAATGTTTATTTAAGGAGAACCCTTGGATTAATGTTCATTATCTTACGATTTTTTTTTAAATGGAATTAGATGTGGATTTTTTCTTTAAGATAAATTTATGGGGCTTTGGTTTAAGGAATGAAGAATAATTATTATAAAGGTTAAAGGTATGGGACTTTAATGCTTTTGGACATAAATGAAATAAAATTAAGTTAGACCTTAATCTAAGTAATAACATGTTTGGATGTCTCTCCAAGGGGATTTGGGAGAGGTGAAAATAAAAGTAAGGTTTCTTTTATGATGTCCATTATGAATTACATGGTTAGAGACTTAATGGATTATTGTATAGTTACAATTTGGAATAGTAGAAGAATAGATGCATTTAAAGGTATGCCTATCCTGAACCATGAGTATTATGATCCCCTACTACCCTCAAAGAACCAAAGGGAAGCAAGGAGAAGCAAGGAATCTAATGGAAACAAAGAATAGGTATGGCATCTTACATTGATTTACTTATGTTCCATAGATTAGAATTACAAAGAGATATCCTCAATATAGTTAATATGATACCTTTGAGTAGGAAATGTTTATTATGTAAGTAAAGTTGAGGTATTTGTTATTGGGTTATTGGAATTAATTTTACTATCTTTCTGTATTTGATGTCATGTATTAGATTATATTTTAGAGTTAATATTTCTTCATTTTCTCTATTATTGTTTGATTTTTTTATGATGTGGTAGCATATATGTATTATCGTGTGATTGCTTGATGTTAGGGAATCTAGTGTAGAGTTCTATGGTGAACTTAAAGGTAACCTAAGGTAATTGAGATCCCTTAGGTTGAACATAGGAGGACCTAAGGGAATTAAGACCCCCTTAGAGAGATAGAGGACTAAGTAGAAAGAGATTACATCTGAGTTAATATAGCTCATTTTGGAGACAATATGGATAGCTTAACTCATGGTACTCGTAGTATACCTACACATAAGGAGTTGTGTACGGTATGGAGATGCGTGTACACCTTCGATGGATGGAGGGTGATAATCCTAGTTCATCAAGGATGATGAAACAGTTAGAATTATCCATAGTAACACATTACATACCTCCACAGATGGATTTGTGCTAGGATAATTCATGAGATGTAACTTCCAAGGAAACTTAGGAGAATGAAAATTTAGGTTTTTCTAGTGGATTATGGATTCATGAAGGGTTCATGTACCTATCTCCTTAGTGAAAAAAAAACTTTTTCTATTTTTGTATTTCTTTTGTGTATTTTTACAACATATCATCCTAGGATCTTCATACCTAGTACTAATCTCTCTTTGCACAAGTTTAGTGTCATTGCTTCCTATTTTATCTATAAAACCAAAGACTTTTTTCATTGGCCTTATTTTTGGTATTATGGGAATTTTTACACCTTGCCCATATCTTCTCAATTCATTACCATTGTAACCAATTCTTATCATTAAATTGGATCCAATGCCTTTGGTGTGCTTTGCAAAGCACTCAAAATCTTCATCACCACTCTAATAACAATTTTTTTTACCACTCTCTGAAGTACCATTGTCACTATAAATAACATGACAATCAATGTCATCATGACATTCATACTCTTCTCCTATATATTTGTTTTTTTTATCTTTAGATTTATCTACAATAGGAATTATTATACTATCATCTTCATTATCACTACTATAGGTGAACTTGATCATCTATCTCTTCCCCTTGTTTATTTGCCTACTTGTTTCTACCTTTTCCTCCTCATTTTCCATTGGTGTCATCCCATAAGTTGGCTTATTATGTAAGCTTGATCCAAGAATAAAATCTATGGGATTACCATTACTCCTTATGGGTGGCAATCCATATTTTAAAATAATCTCTATATATTCTTCCAATAAATCCTTCTCTTCATGTGGGATTTTATCCATCCTATCCACCATCCCTTCTTATGTTGGTTTAGCAATGAAAGAAAAATATACTTTGTTCTTCTTCATTCCCTTCAAGGATTATTTTTGTGTACCCAAGCACACTATAGGACCATTGTCCATATTTTCTTCTTTTTCCTTCAATGGACTTAATATTTATCTTTTGCAATCATTTTTAATAGTGTAGGTGTGTTGAGGAATCTTACATTATTTGGTACATAAAAATGTATCCCCATGGTACCTTCATGGTACAAATGTAAATATGTAATAGATTAGGGTTGAGTCTATAGTTTAGGTGTGTAGAGGGGGAAAACTATTATACCATGTATGATTCTTGATTGGATTGACTAGGAACCAAAGTGAATTGTGGGGGTATTTTATAACTCTACAATTAGGTGGACAACCAAGGGAAGGGTTCCTGGTTAGATTCATTGGGAGTCGAAGTGAACTATGGAGGTATGTTATAACTCTACAGTTAGGTGGAAAACTAGGGGAAGGGTTCACCAGGAATGATTTTAGAACACGCTCCAAGTTTAGGGTGAAATGTATTTTGATGTGTCGATTAAGCATGCACCTATGTTTGGCCTTCTTAAAACTACACTATAAAATATAAAAAAACAATGTAAGATACAAGATGTAAGAAGACAATAGCTAAACCTATAATTATTATTTTCTTGAATGATCACTAACCCTAGGGTTTTAAAAAAAAGCTTTTAAGAAAGGGTCCAAGAGAGATGCAGAAACAAAGTTAAAACTCTAAATGCACACTATATATATGCTTTTATTATTTCAAATGCCTAAGAATTTAAAAAAATATCTATTTTCACCTGTGGTATTTATATTGAAAAAAAATAGATAAAAGCAATCAAGAAATAGCCTAAATATCTATTAGATCACTTATTTGATTCATTGGTTGTTCCAAGATTTAACTTGTGTTCAGTAATGTTTTATAGCTTCAATCCTACAAAATAACTTCACAAAATCCTTGAAAAATATGACCAGTGTTAAGGGGATTACTTCCATTGTATGACTATACTTGGAGGTGCAGTAGTCAAGCCCCCTAGGTCCTTTTAGTTGATGTTTAAAATGCAAAAATGAAAGTTGAAATTTTTAGAAGATGAATATGTAGAATAAAATGAAACAAAGTAGAATGATAAATATATGGTAGTTTGCATAATTATCTTCTAAATAAATCATGAAATGCAAACCTAGGGTTTGGGGGTGAAATTTTACCCCCAATATTAGTTTCAATGAAATCATGATTTAAATTCTAGTGAAATTGTACCCTATAATTACGGGGAACAATTTTACAATAGAAAAAAAATATAGCAAAACAATGCAAATAAACCAACAAATATAAATTTAGCAATATGCAAAATGTAAGAGAATGAAAACAACCCAATGGTAGTGAAAAAGTAGATATAAGGATCAAGACCTCCAAGATAGTAGACTTCTGCTTAGGGCTTCAACATTCATCCACCAAGGGTAGCAACACACAATCAAATGCAGTAGAAGAGATCTCCACAAAAACCCAAAAGTTTCAACAAGCTTTGGTTAGCATTTATTATTAGCTTATTTCTTCCTTACTTTCTTAACAATTTTTTATTTTGTTAGAATGAGAGAGCATGTATGCATATCATATTCCTCAAATAAGAGCTTCAAACCCTCAATTTGTAGGATATTTAAAACAAAAATGGGTGGAAAATTTGAGGAAAAGCCGAGACCAAAGAAGGTAAAAAAAAATTCTAGGTTTTTCTAATAGAAATTCCTAATTAGGTAAAATCATACCCATTAAGTACTGACTATGATTTCACCAAAGCAAAGGAAAAATAAGGGGGGAAAGAGGAGGGATAGAGGCCCAAACTTACTTTGGAAAAGTTGGAAGGTCTCTCTGAGGTATTAGATAAAATGACTCACTTAAGTGGGTCAATTTTCCATGTCTACATTTTTCTCCCTCTTTGATGCATTTATGGCCTAATAAATGTGTCAAATAGAAATGTAGCCACCTAAGTGCAAGGGATGAGAAATAGCAACAAAAAATGAATGGTTGGTTTAGAAGAAATGAGTGGTGCAAAAATGGTATCATTCCAAAAACTTTTATATTTTGCATGTAAATCGAGGCATTAGGGACATTAATGCCTCTCCGTCCAAGGTACACCTTTGAGTTTTGAAAGAAATTCCACATTCCTAATGAAATTTAAAATGGTATATGCAAAATAAAGAAGAACTATATGAACAAGAAAGAAGAGATAAAAAGTGTGTGTGCATATATGTGACTGCTTGTTATATATTTATTATTATTATTATTAATTTGCATGAATGGTGAACACAGGTATAATGGATGCAATGAACCTATATGAATGGGATGGAATGATATGAATCTAACTAAATGAAATACATATAAAACACAATCCTAAATGAAATGCGTGTACGGATTAAAAGGATGCTCCAAAAGGCTAAAGAAAAGAAAAGAAACTAAAACTCTATAAGGGTGTATATTTGCAATATGGACAAGATGATTTTGGACTTGCTATGGATGTGGCACTCACTAACATGGATAAAATATAAAAAAATATACTCACAAATGGTCGAATGGAGGTTACCCCTCAATGGTGATCATGAAGTTTTCTGCTATGGGGTGTTATGTGCAAGAAAATGATGGGAAAATCAAGTGCTACCTGATAGGGGTGTGATGTATGCAATAAAATGTATGTACATGGCCAATGGAACAAAATGAGAACCAAATCCTTTGACCTGAGGAGATATAAGCAATGGGAAATTTCAAGTTCAAATAATAAGGAAGATATGGGATGGGTGGATGAAATTATATAAATGCATGAAGGTGGGTCCTAGGATGGATATTCGCTAGGCATCAAATACCTAGTGAGAGTGCAATGTATGTGATCTACAACCTAACAAGGTTTCATCACTTGACATAGTCCTAAATCCCTAAAATCTATTTGAGTAATAAATCATACAAATATGAACAGGCAGAAGTGCATGTTATGACAAGCAAAAATGCAAATAGAATAGAATTTTAGGCAATCATGTAGAATAATCAAGAAAATAATTATGCTATATGAAACTATTCTTAATGCAATGTGTGATGCAAATTATGGATCATGCATAATATCTTTTTAGATGCATTATTTTCATTGGTTCTTTAATTTCTTCACCATGCAAAGAAGATAAACGATAGGTACCTAACCCAAAATTGGTTTTTATGATAAAGGGTCCTAACCAATTGGCCTTGAACTTTTCTTTAAGATTAGAATGAGCATTGGTATTCTTTTGGTTTTCCTTGAGGATAAGGTCCCCAACCTCAAAATAATTATTATGAATCTTCTTAGAGTAATATTGCACAAGCCTATTCTAATAGACTCACAAATTTTGTAAGGCATGAATGTGTTTTTCATCTAGTAGCTCCAACTAGTTCAAATAATTTTATCTATACTCATTGTCGATTGAGGTATCTTACAACAATATGCATAATGAGGGAACCTCAAGCTCAAAAGGAAACACTTCCTTAGACCCATATACCAAGACATAGGGTGAGGAACCTATGGGAGTATGCATGCTCATATGATAGGCCCACAATGTAGGATAAAGTTGTATATGCTAGTCATGACCAGTATTACAAACCAACTTTTTCAATATCTTTATCAAAGACTTGTTGGATGCTTCAACTTATCCATTACCTTGAGGGTAATATGGAGTTGACAACCTATGTTGAGTATTTTACTTAGTAAAAATTTTATGAACATCTGTATTCTTGAAAGGAGTGTCATTGTCAAAAATAATCATCGAAGGAATATCAAGTCTATAAAGAATTTTATTGAATATGAACTTGGAAACCTGAGTTCTAGTCACCCTGGTTAGGGGTATGAAATCGATCAATTTAGTGAAGTACTTTATCACTACTATCATAAATTTATGACCATCATATGACATTGGGTTAATCTTCCCTATAATTTCCAATCCCCACATAGAGAATGGCCAAGGGGAAGAAATAACCTGAAGGTGTTGAGGATCATGGACAAGGTTGTCATGGTATTGACACTTTTCGTAGAACCAAACATGGTCACATGCATATTTTTCCCTGGAAGACCAATAGTATCCCATCTTGGTAATAGAATTTCTACTAAAATGGCCTCCACATGAACCTTTGTGAGTCTCACTAAGAGCAATTCAGGCTTCATAAAATTTAAGGCATCGTAATAGGATGCCTTCAAAATAATTTTAATACAAAATATTTCCAATTATAACGAATTGACATTCTATTTTGTATAAATTTGTATTCTTATTGTGATTTAAACCATTAGGTATTGGTCCACCCTTAATAAAATTAAATATTTTAGTATACCATGGCTCATATAGGGCATCTTCGATGCTCAAACATCTAACATGACAAGACAAGAACCAAGCAGTGTGGGCTCCTAGAGTTACCTAATGATAATTGATGCTTGATCATATTCTAAATCCAAGAGAAACAAGGATGTAGTAGCAGCCATGGCATATGCATGGTGGTTTGAGGATCTAGGGATAGACTCTATGGTTACTCGATTGAATGAGAACAACTTCGTAATAATATTCTTGTAAGGATTTAGTTTATCATCTTAAGTTTGATAAACATTATTTATCTACATAACCACAATTTGAGAGTCACCAAAGACCAAAAAGACTCTAACCTACAAGCTAATACTGCTCTAAGACTAAGGATCGAAGCTTCATATTCTATAGTATTGTTTTTGTAGTAGAAACAAAGATTGAAGGACAAAGAGATGAGCTATTTGTATGGGGTAACTAGAAGGAATCCAAAACTAGCACCTTTCATATAGTGGGATCCATAAAAAATATTCCAATACTTTGGCTCTTCAACTTCAACATTGAAGCACTCATCAAGAAACTCAACAACCAAAGTATGGGTAGCTTCTAGAGGGGTAGATGCTAAATGATCAGTGATCACCTGATCCTTGATAGTCTTAAGGTCAAAATAACTAAGGGATAAAACCCACTTAGTGTCTCAGCCTGAAAGGTAAGGCTTAGACATTAAATAGTGCAAAGGATCAAACTTTGCGACTGTCAACATCTTATGACTGAGCATGTAGTGTCTTATCTTCTAGGAAGTGAACACTACAACAAGGTAAACCTTCTCTAAATGGGTGTACCTAGTTTTGTAGCTAAACAAATTTCTACTGATATAGTATATAACTCATTATTTTTTTTGGTCATCATGTTGAGCCAACAAGGCTTCCAAAGTGTGAATTATGGTTACTATATAGAGAATCAAATGCTTACTAGGCTCAAGGATAACTAAAATATTAAGGAAAGTGAGATACCATGTATGGTAATCAAAATATTTTTGACACTCATCATCCCACTAAAAACATATTTCTTAATAAGATTAATAAATGATTGAAACTTATCAACTAACTGGGCTATGAATTGATGAATAGCCTAAATATTACCTTGTAGGCTACTAGATCAATCAAGATGTAGGGAGGAGGCATGTTAGTGATAGCCACTATCTTAGTGGGGTCCACTTCAATGCCTCACCTAGAAACAACAAAGCCTAACAACTTTCCAAATGTGACTCCAAACACACAATTAGTGGGTTTAAGACGAATCCTAAAATGTTGAAGCCTTTAAAAAATCTACCTTAAATAGTGGAAATGATCCTTTCATTGTATGGAGTGACCTAGAAGCTTATCCTTATAATCCTAGATAATATCATGCATCATGTCATGGAAGATATAATTCATAGCCTTATAATATGTGGCACCAGCATTTTTCAAGCCAAAATGAATGATTTTCTAATAGAAGGTACCCCTTGAATTAATGAATGTTATCTTGGCCTAATCCTCAATGGTAATCATAAAATGATTGTATCCTGAGAAACCATCCATGAGTGAAAGCATACCATATTTGGTGGTGAAATATATGGTTTGATCTATGTCGGGTGGGAGAAAATCATCCTTTGGATATGCTATGTTGATATACCTAAAGTTGGTACATATTATTATTGTGCTTTATTTATTAGCCACAGGAGTGATGTTGGATATCTAATCAAAATAGTCAATGGCTTTTTGAAACTGATGTCAAGAAGTTGTTTGTGCTCCTACTTGACCAAAAGGCTGACCTTAGGATGTATCTTCCTAAGATTCTACTTAACAAAATTAGCATTAGGGTGAACTACAAAATGATGCATAACAAGGGAGGGATCAAGCCCTGGCATGTTGGAATATGACCAAGCACAAATATCATGAACTTATCTTAACAAATTGGTCTACTGATCCTACTCATACATGGACAAGGCTTTCCAAGATTAAGAATTCTAGGGGCTTCCTTAGAACCTATGTTCACATCTATGATCTCCTCAAAAATAATGGATGACTCATCCTCAAGAAGAGGTGGGCATGAATTACTTCTAGTTACTCAAGAACCTTAGGAGACACAGAACCAAAGTCCTCTTGAGAACTAGAAGACTCAATATGCACTATGCACGAGTGACGAGTGATTATTTGGTATATATTTTTATAATAAATTGTTTTATTTTCATATTTAATTTGTTCTTATAATACATTTTAAGTTAGTTGTTTTTAGGAAGTTATGTGAATTATTAGTAGAAATATGAATACAATTGAATCTGACAAATGTGCACATTTTATGTAAAATATATCTGAGTTATGAGTAATAATACAAGAAAGTTTTGAAGGATATTCCATAGTGCAGCAGTGCAAGATTTAGGATGTATCTTGGATGCAAGAAGATGGACGTAAGAAAAAAATACTAAGGAAGCTTAAAGCACGGTGATAGAGCAATAGCAGATTACTATTACATAAGGTGATAATTGAAGTATGTTATAGAAGATATTTATTGTAGTACGTTATAGAAGATAGCTACTAAAGTATGTTACCAAAAGATATTTTCACCAGTAATTACCGAAAGATGACTAAGTCTGTTTACTAACGTTGCATGCCACATCAATGACACCATGTCGTTTTCACACGATAGCCAAGTATTTCCAGTCAACATAATATTTAATTTATCACATATTCTCCACAAAAATATTGTGATTAATAAAGTTGTTATTACTTTATTTCGTAGACATTGTATAATTGGAATCTTGTTAAGTTGATTAGATTTAGATGCAAGATTGTTATACATTTTTTTGAGAATAAAAGACATGATTATATTGTACATATTGCAAAATATTTAAATTAGTATAGTTTTTTTAAGTTCATTTATTAAATGCCACTTGGAATACTTAAGATGTTTATCGAGTCCAAGTAGAATTAGGAATTCCATTAGTTTAGATTATTTTGGTTAGTGCATAGTTATCGCATCATAAGTCCACAAAATCCACATGGTAAAATACGTAGACGAATTTATTCAAAATCATACAATTCATAATATAAATTAAATAGGAAGACCTTTGAAAAGGTCTAATTTCCAATGTTCTAATGTCAAAAAGTTTAATGGAGGAATATCTAAGTACAATTTCTAGAAAATTACGCTAACATGTACATTTGAATTTCCAACAATAAAAGCATCACTCTATTCTTCGCACATGGTAACTGTGTCATTTGTATTTGTTGTTTAATTTTATTTATGTAGTTGTAACTATATATTTCTGCATTCATAGAATAGAATGATATTAGTAGTAATTATGCATCTTAGTTACTGAGATAATGTAAACTAGGGAAGAAAGACTTACATTATCTTCTAGAAGGTAGGGCCCACTCCTAAATCCAGTTCCGAAGCTCTCACCCCTAAAACAGGTTAGAAATAGTTAATTAACCTTGGAATATAAAATAAAGTAAAATGCATTTTTATAAAATATAAAGTTAAAATAGATAAATAAAACTAACTGTACAAGGATCCTCAACAATAATTAAACTCACCAATAGGAATTTATTGTTATATTAATTCATCAATATGTAATTATCATAGTTACTACATAAATCATAAATTGCATTATGTTTTCATTCTTGCACAATTTAATTTTTTTTATTTATTTTTCTACAAACATCTAAAACTAAAAAGAAATATGAACTAAGCTTAACATAGATTCCCATGGTACAATATATACTGGATTGCTATTCTTTAAATCTAACCTTGATTTACCATCATATTGATAAATTATATGTAAGCTATTACAAGCGATCATTTTGGCATCGTTGTCGGGGATAGTAGCATCGTAGTGGTTAATCAAAATAGTTATTTATAAGTTCAATTAGGTGAGGCTTAATTATATGCAAAAAGAGGTATGTATGAGTCCTTGGTGTGCATATGAGTTGGAGTGGCATGATATGGTCCCAACAAGTCCCTTTGTACAATGCTGCCAGGTTCATTTCTCTTGAGTCAATTTTACTGCTTTCTTAATTAGAATTTATTTCTTGCAAATTTTATTTTTTGTAAATTTTATTTCCTGCAAATTTCTTGCTTTCTGTAATTGTTATTGCTTATTTGACTTAGGACCTACGAGAAAAATAGGATGTAGATGTACACTAGAATAGACCTAAAATTATATTAGGACCCTATCAGAAGTAGGAACTAGTTAGGGTTGAGTGTCACAACCATAGTGAAACCCTCCTAATAATAAAAGAAGTAGTAATAGTTTACCTTTTATTTTAGCAAATTTTATTTTTGTACATTTTTAGCTTTGGGTGATTATTATTGTTGGCTTGACTTACTCCCTGTGAGAAAATAGGAAGTAGATATACACTGAAACAAACCTAAACATTATTTTAGCACCCTATAAAAAGTATGAAGTAGGTAAGGTTGAGTGACACAACCATAGTGAAACCCTCCTAAACAATCAAACAAACAATAATATTTTAACCTTTTATTTTTAGTAAATTTTACTTTTCCTGCAATATTTCATTTTTCTCCTAATGTGCTGAGATTGGTTGTCTAAAGATTCATAGGAACGTGAGTCACATCTAATTTTAGCAAAATATTAGGATTATTGTAAAATTTTATTTCAATTATTCCCTGTTGTAATTAAGGATAGTTATAAACTCAATTGTTGTGATTTGTATCTAAACTTGATATAATGGGATTAAAATAGAAAATCAGAATAAAAACCCAAATAGAACCAAACTAGAGAGAGAAAAAAAGAAAATAAAAATAAATTTCTAGATGGTGGAAAATAATTTGAATCAGTCTGCACTTATATACCTTAGAGAACTATTAATAAAACAAGAATTTAACCTTCTTTTTGAGGTAGGAAATAGAGCATCTAGTAAGGAGTGAGAGTGTTTGTATGAACACATTAACATTATCAAAGAAAAATCAGATGAATTGAAGGAAATCAAAAGGATTGACATAGCAAAAACTCTAGGGACAAACTACCATTCATCTTACCTAGATCTTAAAAGGAACTATATATGTTGGGTTTGGGATAGAAGGGCAATAGTAAATATAACAATTTATACTTGGAATCAATATTTTGAAGACTCCCTCCTCATTCATAGGTTTCTTGGAGACCTAGAAAAGAAGTAGCCCTAGGATATAGTAAGAAATATTAGAGGATATCTAGAGATGTGTGCTTTAGGGATATGTGTCAAGATTTACGCTTTGGAAATTCTGATCCCATTCTAACTCAAGATTTTCTCATTCAATTGATTCAATTGGTGGTAGATCATTTTAATTTTGAATAAGAACACTTCATGACACCCGAACAACTTGATCCGATCAATGATATTTATAGACTATTAAAGGAACATTAGACGTGTTGTAAAAATAGGGAAACTTAGAAAATTTATGAGCAGACCTAGAAAATATAAGGAAAGATTCATAAAAATAAAAAATTCAAAAGGAAATATCCAAAGAGACTTTACTAGGTAGCCTATAATTTATAAGTTAGAAGAATTTGAAACAACAACATCAACCAATCAAGCTGAAATCCTAGAACAAGATCCCGACTCATACTTATTACCTGAACCAAAATTTGATAATCACATAGATACTTCTATTTTTATTGAACACATATCTGGTCCAATTCTTTAAATCTTACATTCCGTTATGGTTGATCAACAAAGTAGGTAAGGAGAAGTAGAATACAACCAAAGGGGCAATGAACAAAGATAGAATAGAGACCAAAGAAGAAATGGGTAAAGGAAGATATTTTCCTTCCCAATATTACATGCAGATGGGACAATAAGAGAACCCAAGTCAATCTCTATTTTTGTACTACCCACCTTTCATGGGAAACCACATGAAGATCTAGATACTTTCTATTCAAATTCTAAGTAGTGTGTCAAACTTACTTTTACACTACCGATGAAAAAAAACTAAGGTTTTTTCCCTCTACTCTTAAAGATGCAACTTTAATATGGTTCATGGATCTAGGAGAAAATATTTGTAATCAATGGGATGAAGAACATGGTTTAAAAGAGCTATTCCTTGAATTATATCAAGATTACTATAGAGTTAGAGATAATAAAGATGAGCTATTTCACATGAATAAAAAAGAAGAGGAATCTTTGGAGGATTACCTTGAGATATTTCTATTTGTTGGGTCTAGAGTAAATATAGACCTCGATGAAGAAATTTTAAAAGAACTCTTTTTAAAAGGACTAAAGGAATATGTACTTGAGGTTTTAAACCTCATGGAAAAATGAGATATCCATATTATGGAATTTTAGGATATTGTGAACCTTTGTAGAAACTATTCAAGAAACAAACCTCTAAGGGGTAACAAGTATACATCTAAAAGAGGAGTGACAAGAGAATAAATTGGAAACATGTTGGAAGGGTTAAAAATTGATTTGTTAAGTACCTTGACTACATCTTTGGATATAATAGATAAAAATTCAAAGGGACAAGACAGTGAAGATATTTACTATCATAGATGTAGGAAAAATCACAATCTGAGAGAATGCCCTCTCAACATTACCAACATTTCTAATATTGGTACTTGTTGTAAAACTTGTGATAAAGGTCATAAAACTGAAAACTGCAAATACATATTCATTATTAAAGTTGCCATAAAGGAACCAAAAGTTGAAGAGGTAGAAGACATTTGTTTTATAGCCCAAATATGGAATGGTGCATTCAACGGACCACCAAATTGGTCAAACCCTAGTTATTCCAACCCACAAAGGCCTAATCAATGGTCTAATGCACAAAACTAGGCAAATTGGAATTCTTATTCAAATAATCAAGACTGGAACGTACCTCCATGGGCCCACTTTATGGCCAATACCTATGGAAATACACAATGGAATCAAGGAATGTCTAGTCAAAACAATTGGAATACTAGTGGCCAATATAACCAAGGAGGATCTTGTTGGTCTCAAAATCCATCACAACAATAGAACTTTCAAAATATTTTTAGAGGACAAGCCCCTCAAAATACACCTTAAAAAAGACTTCTTCCACCTCCAATTAATAATAATAATCCTCCTAAGAAACCTCCTCTTCCATATCAACCGATCCCTAACCCTAAAAACAACAAGAACATTAAAAAAGCCTATGAAACTAGTGAAAAATGTTCTATGTATGTAGTACCTTATCAAAAAATTCAATTGAGATCAAGAAAAGTATTGTAAAATAATGTAACTCTCATAGAGGTTGAAAACCTCACTACAAATTTGTTCATAAATGAGGATAAAAATTAAAAGTAAATGGAAAATTCACCAGAAAACCTTCCAACAAAACAACAAGAAATTCAAATTCCTCAAAGGAAGGAAGTAGAGGTACCTTTTCCTCAAATATTGGCAATACCAAAAGAACCACCTAATCCAACCTTTAACTTCCTTCAGGAATTAAAAAATATTATTATCAATATCCCTTTTTTACAAGCTATCAATAATATACCCATCTATTCCAAGCTCATTAAAAACATGTGTACAAATTCAATAAGGAAAAAGAAGAACGAAGTCCAAACTATTCAAGTCATTGGACAATTGTCCGAGATAATAATGGGAAGTAGGTTATTATCAAAATACAAAGCTCCTGGAATACCTATACTCACGATGCACATTGGTGACATAGGCTTGCAAAATTTTATGGTTGATTTAGGAGCCGCTATTAATGTTATGACTAAAGAGAAAGTAGAATATTTAGGGTTACACAAATTGCAATCAACTTCTATTGTACTCCAACTCGTAGATAGGTCTACTGTTAAGCTAGAGGGAAAACTAGAAGATGTTATAGTCTCCATAATTTCATGGAAGTACCCTATGGACTTTATACTCTTACAACCTAAGAAAATGTTAGGGGGACATCCCTTAATTTTAGGGCACCCATGGCTTGCAATGTCTGATGCTTACATTAGATGTAGAATGGGAAATATGACTATTTTTTATGATAAAAATACTAAAGACCTTAGCCTATTCCCTAAATAAACAATAGAAAAGGAGTTTACAAAATAATTTTGGTATGATTTCCCTCATGATTTTTATGAAATCCAAACCTTATAATTAAATATTCTGAGTGAACATCTTCAACAAGAGGTCAAGGGACCATTACCATTACTATTAGGAAATAAAAGCAAGGATCAAAGAATATCAATCAACATTTACATGGAATTATGAGGATATGAAGGGGATACATCCAAATGTTTTTACCCATCATATTTTCATCCAAGAATGATGTTATCTAGTAAGACAACCTCAAAGAAGATTAAATCTAACTATGAAATACATGGTTTAGGAAGAAATCATTAAAATCTTGAAGGTAGGATTTATATATCCAATTTCCAAAAGTTAATGGGTGTCATCTCTTGTGATAGTCCCTAAAAAGAATGGCAAATGGAGGATTTGTGTGGACTATAGGGAATTAAACAAGGTAACAAAAAAAAATTATTTTTCCTTGCCATTCATTGATCAAGTTCTTGATACATTGGCTAGAAAGAAATATTTCTACTTTCTATATGGGTTTAGTGGCTATAACCAAGTTTCCATAGTTGAGGAAGATCAGGAAAAGACAACCTTCACATGTCCAGTAGGTACCTATGCTTATAAAGTCTTACCTTTTGGATTATGCAATGCACCTGTCACTTTTCAAAGTGCAATTTTGGCTATCTTTGCTGATTTAATAAATGAGTGTGTAGAAGTCTATATGGATGACTTCACAGTCTATGGTAATACCTTTGAAGAATCCTTGTCAAGCTTGCAAAAAGTTTTGATTAGATGTCAAGAGAAAATCCTCTCTTTGAGTCATGAAAAATGTTTCATGATGATGAGAGGAGGGATTGTTAGAGGACATTACATATCAAAAGAAGGTTTTAAAGTAGATCCTGAAAAAATATAAGTTATTCAAACCCTTAAACCTCCAAAAATACAAACAAAGGTGAGAAGTTTCCTAGGACATGTAGGATACTACCGTAGTTTTATTAAAGCCTTCAGTAGTTTTGTTGATCCCATGCTTAAGATCTTAACTAAAGAAAGTGAATTCAATTGGACTAAAACATGTCAAGAAGCCTTTGAAGTAATAAAAGATAAATTGATTACTACTCCAATCCTAATAGGACAAAATTGAAAATTACCATTCCATATACATTGTGATGCTTCGAGTTACGCAATAGGAGAAGTATTGCAACAAGTTGAGAACAAAATACCTTATGCTATCTATTACGTAAGTAAAAATTTACATGGATACAAGCTTAATTACATTGTTACTAAAAAGAAAATTAGTTGTAGTCCATGCCATTAATAAATTTAAACATTACATAATAGGGTATGAAGTATTTGTTCACAATGATCACTTTGCCATTAAATAATTAATGAATAAAGTGATAGTATGAGGTAGAGTGGTTATATGGATTCTTTTTCTATAATATTTTAATGTCACAATTATATATAAGGCAAAGAAAGATAACGTCATCACAGATCACCTATCGTATGCAAATATTTGATGATGACGAGTTAATTCCTAATAATTTCCCAGATGAACATTTGTTTGCTCTTTCTATCTTTACCCCTTGGTATGCTAATATTGTAAATTATTTAGTAACAAGAAAAATACCTCAAAAATATACATCACGGGAGCATAGAAAATTAATATGTCAAACACTGCTTATATATGGATTCATGGAGTTTTTTTTAGAATATGTCCTGACCAAGTAATTAGGAGATGTGTGCAATAAGATGATGTATATGACATCATTCGGGTAGCACATGAAGAACCCTGTGGATGCCATTATGCCACCCAAATAATAGTTAGTAAAATACTTCAAATTGGTTACTTTTGGCCTATCATGAATAGATATGTCCATAAATTTGTTGATAGATGTGGCGCTTGTCAAAGAGCTAGTAAGCCTACTCCTTTGATGGAAATTCCTTTGGTTCTGCAAGTGGTATTTGAACCATTCAAAAAATGGGGAGTTGAATTTTTTAGACCAATAGACCCTCCAAGTGAATGTAATAAACACATACTTGTGTGTATGGATTACATTACTAAGTGGGTTGAATTCAAATATTTACCATGAGCGCAAGCTGAACCAGTTGCTAATTTCCTTTATGAAAATATTATGCAATGCTTTAGAGCACCTAGAGAGTTAGTTTTAGATCATTGAACCCAATTTATCTCCAAATTAATTAAATATTTTATTTAAACCTATCAAATAAAATATAATAAAACCTCACCATATCACCCTCAAGCCAATGGATAAGTAGAATTTAAGAACAGAGAACTTGAAAAGATCATCACAAAAATTGTAACTGTTAATAGGGGTGATTCGACTGAGAGATTGAAAGAAGTTGTATGGGCATATAATACAACTTGGAAAACCACCACAGTATTATCACCTTATGAAATGGTCTATGTAAAATAAGGTATCATGCCTATAGAATTTGAGATAGAAACTCTTTGCACAGTGGTACAAATTAATGTGAATTTGGATAAAGTGCAAAAAAGATAGATTGGAAAAGTTAAAAATTCTAGATGAAAAAAGACTAGAGGTATTACATAGGACTGAAATAACCCAACAACAATAAAATAAATGGCATGCTAAACACATTGTACCATACACATTCGAATCAGGATATTGGGCTTTGTTGTTTGATTCTCGTTATCAAGACTTTCAAGGTAAATTGAGGACTAGATGGCTAGGACCCTATGAATTCAAAGAGATATTCAAAAATGCTAAAGTCAAGCTTAAGCCTATAGATGATTCAACAATAAAACTACTAGTAAATGGCCATATGCTTAAAGTTTGTAAAAGTCCATTATCTAAGAAGGAATTCATACACCACCTTAATTAGCAAACTGAATTGCAATGCATTTCTAAACTGCAATCAACCACTATTGAATAATAATTTCTCTCACTCAAAAAAAAATTATGCTTCATTTGTTTCATCATGAAGTTTCTACATCTGCAACATTTCTATATTATTTTCACCAATTTTCAGTCTCCATGTTTCAAAATTAGCTTAAAAAGGTAATTATTTAAAAATCTTTTAGGAAATGACTATCATATGTTTCATAAATGCTTTGTTTGCTATATAGAATCTAGATGTTTTTTAATTACTCAAACAACATTAGTGTTTTGAGCAATTTTCATTTAAATTCAAGCAATCTTTTGATGTTGTAAGTTATGCCTAGTCAATCAAACTTTTCTTGGACTACGCACATTTGAACATATAAAAACATTGTGAGATGTGGAGAGATTAAATTTGTGTTAATATTGACATAAGTGACCAATTTTCCTTGCTTATTTATCTATGTGCATGGTCTAGAGTACTAACGAATTGGCAAAAGAACAAGCTCATCCTTCATCCCTAAATAGAAATAAGAAAATAAGAAGAATAGTAAGGATAGGATCAAATTCCCATAAGCACTTTGATAGAGTGGTTGGGAATCCTACTCCCCAAAGTTCTTACTCCTTAGTGAAAAAAAATCCCTTGCTTCTCATCTAATAAAACAAGTATCTCAAAAAGTATATTCTTGCTTCTCATAAAAATAGGCAAGAACCCCAAAAGCAATAAAAATCCCTTACTCCCTCTCAAAATGAGCAAGTATCCCATGAAAATTAAAATAAGGTTAAAAGACCTTGAATCCCTGGAATTCTTAGTATCTCGAAAAATATGGGGTGATACTCATTACAACAATGGGTTGAATGAAACCCACCTGGCAATAAGGTACCCCTACATAGTAGCACTAAGTCTGGATAAGACCTATGGATGCTCATAGATAAGATAGCTTGTTGGCATAAGTGACATTTTTTGTTACTCAATCCTCACTCATAATGATAAATGAATACTTACTACATGCATAGTTGGTCCTTGAAGAAGCTTGAAAATATTAGGATAACTTTAACACCATGTTGATTTGTGAAATAAATAGATGAAGTTGTTTAAAAATCACTAGGATGTTTGAAGTCTTTGAGAAATAGCTCTAGAATATCTTGAGCAACCAAAATTCAGAAGAAAATCCCTATGGTTCATTTTCTCCTACCAAAATATGGCTTTCATATCTCAAAATCTTGTATCTTTTAATAGAAGCCATCATAATATCCGAATATCTATTCCATTTAAAAATATATTGAAAATACTCAAAGTCTTTGATAAATAGCTATTTTTGTATACACTGATGATTGATATCAAGCTTTTTAATCATTATATTTATCTCACTTGGATACTCCTTAATGAAATTTAGGAAGCACAATCACAAAAATTATAATAAACCCCCATAAATAAAACTTATTATTATATTATCCATCAATGTAAATAAAATACCCTTCATATTTTTTTTGCTATATGGCCAAAATTATAGTTTGGGGGGGAATAAATAAGAAGTATACAAAGTTCACAATACATTTTGTGGGGGAGAAATGTTAGATTTAAAGTGCACTATGACTTCACCTTGACACTTGTCAGTTTCTCTTGACGAGTGTCATGTGTTGAATATAGGCTTATGCCTATATATTGTAACCGTGTTTCATTTGTAAAATTATCTCATTGTGTTCATTTTATATAAGTCCCAACATCTGGTATCAGAGTGGTGAGATCCGCCTATGGGACCATTAGGGTCTTAAGTGTGGAGTCAGGGAGTATGCTCTCCATTGTTTATAATGGATCAGAAACCAGAAACTCCATTGTAAGATTTTCTTTTTTTAAGGAGTATATGATAATCTGAAAAGTCTATGAGAAGAATTTTTTTTTTTAAGAGTTATTGTGTTGAAATTGTGGAGGAAGCAACATGTAGATTTTTCTGTGTTGAGGTAGATCGGTCAAGCTGCTTCTTGGAGCATATAATCTGCCCCGCTCGTGAGAGATTAAAAAAAAAATACCATTGTTGCTGCTGTATTTTTTTCTGTAAGGATATGCGTGGGTGGAAGTTCAAGAAGTTTGGATCCTATCATTTGATGCAGTGAAACCAGTTTGACATAAAATCTCTATAATCAAAATTTTATTGAGATAGTTCTTGAGCCTTCAAGCTTTACAAAGATTATAGTGGCATTTTGTGGCATAGCATAGAAAGGGCAGAGTGATCCCAAAGAGTTATGCATATTGATGGTGGCTGTGGTGTTTTCACTGACTGGTTAAACATTCTGGGATTCCAAGAAGGGCA
Source organism: Wollemia nobilis (assembly GCA_028583015.1). Taxonomy (NCBI): domain Eukaryota; kingdom Viridiplantae; phylum Streptophyta; class Pinopsida; order Araucariales; family Araucariaceae; genus Wollemia; species Wollemia nobilis. The sequence goes on along the minus strand of JAQPPZ010014887.1, from coordinate 113,577 downwards.
AAGATTTCAGTTTCTTGGGCCCAATTCTAGTTTCCCGCATTTGTTCTTCGGCACCTGGCATCCACTCCCTCCCTCTTCCTCCATATTTGAACTCTCCTGCGATGACGCCATTGATAACCTTCCTCTCAAAATCCGCTCTTCCCTAGATTCGAACCGAAAAACATCATCGCTCTTCCCTGGATTCAAACCGGAGACAACCTAAGACCCTCCGACGGCTCCAGTTGCAGGAACCAGTGGATGCTTTAACTCACGGCCAGAAGATGAAGTAGAATTAGGAGGAGAGTGAGTCGCTCAGGCCAAAATGAAGACAGATCTGCACTATGAAAATTGACATCGATGCTTTCTATAATTGCTCGTTCATCATGGCAAAATTCAAGCAATACGGAGGCAATCAATGATAGTACAAGGTGATTCGATGAGCAACATGCAATTTCTTCCCCTCACAAGCAGAATCAAAACATTTCTCCCCATATGCTATTTTTGAAATATTTTTCATATCTTCCTCCAAACAAAGTCTTTTAGATGGCCTTGAAATCATATCTTCCTCGTTCGATTATTTAGCGAGAACATCGGATTCAAGAAACTGCGCAAGCAGGTCATCTTCATTTTCGGTGACATTTCCACAGCTCGAGAGTCCAGATTCTTCATATGAGGGAGCCTTCGAAACATTTTCGTCACCACCATCGATTGATTTCCAGAGGAGGTTTGATATTTGGAGGATTCATATCTAAATATTGTATAGTAATGTTCTCCGTTTCACCTACTGCACCTTCACAAATGTCTGTTTGGTGGTCCGTTTTGTTGCCTTTACAATGAAAAGAAGAAAAACACAACCTAAGCCTCAGATTCTCAGTAAGGCCCACAAGATTGAGATGATGATAACAACTCTCACTCAAAGGTTAGAGCTTAACCTCAATATTCCTACAAGCAGACTTTGCGCCACTGATTGGCGATAGAATGCGAACGTCTGATTGCATAGACAATGTATTTACATTAAATCTTGTCCGACGCAAAGACGTCCTTTTGGCAGAGCAAACACATGGACCTCAACCACACGTCAATCATCGCTAGGAAAATTCCACAGGATGCATGCTCATATTTCTTCGTCCCTACTTTTGGAAAGTCGAGGTTGTCCTCATTTTTTCCACATTCTGTCATTGCAAATTTTCATCGCCAAAATAGTCGTGGAGGTGGTGGTGACCTCCCATTTTTGGGGGAAAGTGTAGGGGGCATTTGGGGTCCCCCTGTGAGCAGAAGGTGGTAGTGATCGTGGGGGTAGTGATTTCACTGCAGATGACCAGAACTCTTACTGCATGGTTGTTCTCAGCGAGGTTATTTGCAACCTGAAGGACTGTGCCTTCGGTGAAGCAACCCTATTGATACATCATCACTCTCTTCACGCTGGTGGTGCAGAAAATGAGGTGCGTGATCTGCGATATTGGCTGCCCCCACTCCTTTATAGCCTTGGCGACCGCCTCCTTTCTGAGCTTTCTTGCACGATCTATTGGGCTTGATGGTGTGGGAGGACGCCATTTTTAGAAGCTTTGTAAACCATCAAACCTCGTCACACGTTGCTCCCAAATTGGATTCACTACTCTAATTGAAACGAGGACCCATAACAATTAAAATCCATAGATGCAGAAAGACTAAGCTTTGGCAGAGACTAAAAAAAATGGATTTAAAAAAATATTTGGGGGCAGTCATTAATTTTCAAGCTATTTGGTTTCTGATCCATTTTTAAAAAATGGAGAGCATACTCCCTAGTCTTGGAAAAAAATGGGGGAAAATAGATGAGGGGGGTAGACAACACCAGAGATACACACAGTACTAGCAGCATCCAAATCAACTGTACCATCAGCAACCACATCAGCAATAGTACCAGCAGTGACCACAACAGCAGCAGTACCAGTAGCAGCAAAGATGGCAAACAAGACCTCAAGGGGGTCAAAACAAAAATCAACAAGGGTGTGAATATTGTGGAAAATGGAATCATAATATTGCTAATTTCTATCAAAGGCAAAGAGAACAAGGAGAACCACAAAATAATAATATGAACACATTGTATGCAGCCAACCAAGTTAATGTTGAAGATAAAGAATGTTGGTATATTGATTCTGGAGCAGCAAAGCACATGACAGGAAGGCAAGATTGGTTGACCAAGGTTCAGCCCACATCAAATCAATTCATTACTTTTGGTGATGAAAGTGCTCTACCCATTGAAGGTGTTGGGGAGGCACCACTTACTTTGCATGATGGTAATAATGTTCCTGCAATAGATGTTTTGTATGTTCCTGGTCTTAAAAGGAGTCTTCTTTCTATTGGACAACTTACGAGATAAGGGCTATAATGTCTATTTTGAAAAAGAAAAATGCTACATTAAGGAACCCAATGGGAATGTCAAGGCCATGGGAGTGAAAAAGGATGGTGTTTACTACCTCCTTACAAAATCTGTAACACAAACATCTTTGCATACAACAACTACTTTCTCTTTGGAGTACATGTGGCATGAAAGATTGGGACATTTAAATTTTAATAATCTTCAAATGATGGCTACAAAAGGATTAGTTAAAGGACTCCCACATCTTAAGGAGTCAAAATGTTTCTGTGAGCCATGTATAATAGCCAAACACCATAGGCAACCATTTTAAATAGGAAAGGCATGGAGAGCTAATAGACCTTTGCAATTGATTCATTCAGACATTTGTGGGCCAATGTCTGTTCAATCTTATACTGGGGAAAAATACTACATCACTTTCATTGATGATTACAGCAGAAAGGTATGGATCTACCTAATTCAATATAAGTGGCAAGCCCTTGATAAGTTCAAAGAATTCATCACACTTGTTGAAAGAGAAAGTGGCTATAAAATCTCCACCTTAAGATTAGATAATGGTGGAGAATATGTCTCCAATGAATTCTTTAATTTTTGTAAGTATCATGGGATAAGGAGGCAATTCACAACCCCTTATACCCCGCAACAAAAAGGAGTTGCTGAGAGGATGAATCAAACAATCACAAATAGGGCAAAATCAATGTTACATGTTGCTATATTACCTAACTCATTTTGGGGAGAAGTTGTTCTTACTGCTGCATACTTGACTAATAGGTCATACACAAAGGTCTTACATGAAAGAACACCTGAAGAAGCATGGAGTGGAAGAACACCCTATGTGGGCCATTTGAGAATATTTGGATGTGATGCCTATGCTCATATTCCTCATAAGAAAAGGAATAATTTTGATGATAAGAGCCAAAAATGCATCTTTGTTGGCTATAGTGATAGTGCCAATGCATATAAATTATATGAGCCTATTTCCAAGAAAATCATTTTATCTAGGGATGTTACCTTTCATGAGTATCCTCCATCTAATCCTCCTAAAACCCCCACCTTAGAAATAACTAATGAAATAGTTGCTCCATTCATGCATACAATATCATCTATTTCTTCCCCTTCACTCATAAATCAAGAAATTCATCCACAAGAAGAAATTCCTACAAATGATCCATGTCCTCCATCTCCTCCTCCTAATTATCAAGTAACATCATCCAATCCTTTACCCAAGTGGGTTCAAGCCATAATAAATGAAGCCCAAAATCATTTTCCCACCTATACAGGTAAAAGGCCTTCAACCCTAAGACACCAAGTGAATTATGCCCTAATGGCCAAAGTCCTTAGCCAACCTGAACCTTAAAATGTCAAAGAAGCACTTGGTGATCCTAAATGGGTTCATGCCATGGATCAAGAATTGGATTCCATTGAAAGGAATCACACTTGGGAGTTGGTTGATTTACCCAAAGGAAAATATACCATAGGAATAAAATGGGTATACAAAGCAAAATATAAAGCAGATGGCTCACTAGATCGCTACAAGGCTCACCTAGTAGCTCAAGGCTATAAGCAACAAGAGGGAATTGATTATGAGGAGACCTTTGCTCCTATGGCTAAGATGACTACAATCAAGATAGTTATTGCTATGGTAGCTCAAAAACATTGGCCAATATATCAAATGGATGTCAAAAGTGCATTTCTAAATGGTAATTTGAAGGAGGAAGTGTATGTGAAACAACCACCAGGGTACATAGTTGAAGGCCAAGACAACAAAGTCCTTAGATTAAATAAATCTCTATATGGGTTGAAGCAAGCACCCCGAGCTTGGTATGCAAAGATTGACTCCTATTTTCTCAACCTTGGTTTCACTAGATCTGTAGCAAAATCTACTCTCTATGTGAAACATTGGAGGAACCGCATCATTTTGGTTACATTGTATGTGGATGATCTTCTCATTATAGGTGATGATATAGAAGGAATAAAGTTGCTCAAGGAGGACTTATGCAAGAACTTTGAGATGACAGATTTAGGCCTCCTCCACTATTGCTTAGGAATAGAGGTATGGCAACAACCTGGTAAGATTTTTATCTCACAGGCTAAGTACATTCAATCTATTTTGGAGAGGTTTCGCATGGAGGAGTGTAAGCCCTCTCTAACTCCCATGGAAACTAGATTAAAATTGCTAAATAATGATGAAGAAGAAAGGGTTGATGGTACACTTTACAGGAAACTAGTTGGAAGTTTGATATACTTAACTTCAACTAGACCAGATATTTTCTATTCAGTTGGCCTTATTTCTAGATTCATGCAGGATCCTAAGAAGAGCCATTGGATAGCAACTAAGAGAATTGTGAGATTCCTAAAGGCCACACCTCATCATGGCCTTATGTATAAATCAAGTGATAATTTTTCTTTAATTGGATACACAGATTCATATTGGGCCAGTTGTCATGAAACCAGAAGATCTACATCAGGTTATTGCTTTCAATTAGGCCAAGGCTCTATTTCATGGAGCACAAAGAAGCAGCACACAGTTTCACTATCTTCAGCAGAAGCAGAATATAGAGCAATAGTTGAGGCAACTAAGGAGGCAATATGGTTGAGGCAATTAATTCAGGACATTGGGCTATTCATACATGGTCCAACATATATATATTGTGACAATCAAAGTACCATCAAGATGACCAAGAATCTAGTTTTCCATGATAGAACAAAGCACATTGAGATCCATCATCACTTCATTAGAGAAATGGTTCAAGAAGATATTATACACATGAAGTATGTACCAACTCAATATCAAGTAGCAGACATCTTCACAAAGTCACTTGGGAAAGACAAGTTTACTCAGTTTAGCAATTTGCTATATCTATGTAAAAGAAGTCAACATTAAGGGGGAATGTTATCTAATGTTGACTTATTTTTTAGGATAGTGCACATTAAGGGGGAATGTTAGAATATTATTATTATAATGTGCACTATGCCTATAATTGATAGGTTGACATTTGTCTTCTGCCACTTGTCCCTATCTTCAGTTTGAGTTGGAGTGGTGTCTTCTGAAAGACACTTGGAGTGGAGCTTATGACACTTGTCATATCTCCCTCCTAAGCTTGATGCTTATATATTGTAAGATAACTTGTAAATAAAGTAATGCCTTTTGTTCAGTCCCATCATATGGTATCAGAGCTCCAGGATTTCTCTGGCCTTGTGAGCTTGAGGGGGGATTTCCCTCATGGAAATCCTCCCTCCCCCTCATCTTTTTTCTCCCAATTTTTTTCCAAGCCTAGGGAGTATGCTCTCCATTTTTTAAAAATGGATTAGAAACCAGATAGCTTGAAAATTAATGACTGCCCCCAAATATTTTTTTAAATCCATTTTTTTTAGTCTCTGCCAAAGCTTAGTCTTTCTGCATCTATGGGATTTAATTGTTATGGGTCCTCGTTTCAATTAGAGTAGTGAATCCAATTCGGGAGAAGCGTGTGACGAGGTTTGATGGTTTACAAAGCTTCTAAAAATGGCGTCCTCCCACACCATCAAGCCCAATAGATCATGCAAGAAAGCTCGAAAAGGAGGTAGCCGCTAAGGCTATAAAGGAGTGGGGGCAGCCAATATCACAAATCACACACCTCATTTTCTACACCACCAGCGTGAAGAGAGTGATGATGTATCAACAGGGTTGCTTCGCCGGCGGCACAGTCCTCCGGGTTGCAAAGGACCTCGCCGAGAACAACCGCGCAGCAAGAGTTCTGGTCGTCTGCAGTGAAATCACTACCCCCACGATCACTGTCGCCTTCAGCTCGCAGGGGACCCCAAATGCCTCCCACACTTTCCCCCGGAAATGGGAGGTCACCACCACCTCCATGACTGTTTCGGCGATGAAAATTCGCAATGACAGACTGTGGACAAAATGAGGACAACCTCGACTTTCCAAAAGTAGGGACGAAGAAATATGAGCATGCATCCTGTGGAATTTTCCTAGTGATGATTGACGTGTGGTTGAGGTCCATGTGTTTGCTCTGCAAAAAATACGTCTTTGCATCGGACAAGATTTAATGTAAATACATTGTCTATGCAATCATACATTTGCATTCTGTCGCCAATCAGTGGCGCAGAGTCTGCTTGTAGGAATATTGAGGTTAATCTCTAACCTTTGAGTGAGAGTTGTTATCATCATCTCAATCTTGTGGGCCTTACTGAGAATCTGAGGCTCAGGTTGTGTTTTTCTTCTTTTCATTATAAAGGCGACAAAACGGACCACCAAACAGAAATTTGTGAAGGTGCTGTAGGTGAAACGGAGAACATTACTATACAGGATTCAGATATGACTCCTCCAAATATCAAACCTCCTCTGAAAATCAATCGGTGGTGGCGGCGGAAATGTTTCGAAGGCTCCCTCATATGAAGAATCTGGACTCTCGAGCTGCGGAAATGTCACCAAAAATGAAGATGACCTGCTTGCGCAGTTTCTTGAATTCGAGGTTCTCGCTGAAGAATTGGACGAGGAAGATATGATTTCAAGGCCATCTAAAAGACTTTGTTTGGAGGAAGATATGAAAAATAGTTTAAAAATAGCATATGGGGAGAAATGTTTGGATTCTGCTTGTGAGGGGAAGCAGGTGCCCATTGAAGGTGGATTCGTCACAAAATTAAGACCAGATTTGCAAAGCCAAATAGAAGCTTGTGGAAATAATCAGACCCCCAAAACTCAACCTACCATAGAAAATGGAAATTTCAATAAGATACTGATAGAGCTATTTCAAAAGATCCTTAAATTTTTATCTTCAGAGGACCTCGTTACTTGTGCATTAGTTTGTAGTTTTCTGAACCATGCAGCATCAGATGAAGCTTTATGGCGTCGTCTTTATTGTATGCGTTGGGGTTTTCCTTCACCAAAAAAATTGAAAGGAAAGCCACGTGCGTGTGCATGGAAAGAACATGTACCTACTCTCAAATTGGGGATTCGTTTCTCTATGATAAAACTGGACGAGTACATGTATGTGATGATGCATGTCAAGAAATTATTTTAGATCAATCAAGTCAACTTCCAGTGTGCACTACCTGAGATGTGGCTTAATTAAATTTTCTAAAGGGTGACACAAGCATTGGTGACGGACGATTGTGCAAGGTTGGACATGGAGTGAAGATGTCATTGGTGTGAAGTTTTTTGGCGGGGAATTAATTTTTGGTGCCCTGTCGAACAGCTAGAAAATAGAAGAATTTTTTATTATAGTAAATGGCACATGGTGGCTAGCACCATAAGATTCGGGTGATCTGAAGTGTGCGTCCGATGAAAATGATCGATGGATGGCTTCGAAGAGTTTTTTAAATTATGGTCATGGCTTTAATACAATGGGGGCATTTTTTTATAAAGTGGAGGGCACCACTTTCATGTAATGGGCTGTATTTTTTGTTTTTCAAGGGTATACTTGGATTGTTTTTCTGCTGCGTAGAGAGGCACATTGGTTTTTTCCACATGATGAAGGCCCCTTTGATGGTGGAGTATAGGGGTATTTATAGTTGTTGGAAACGTTTTTCCGTGACGGACACAATGGTGGTGTAAAATTGTAATTTTGAGGCTATTTCAATTTATTTTTTTAGCCTCAAAGTTTTTCTACCTTGGAGTGCACTTTTGGTTGTACCCGACACTCCCAAGGTACTTGTAAGTGAACCTAGTATCTAGTATTCACCTCTTTCTACTTGGTGGATGCAGCGGCTGGTTATCCATGCATTCCGATAAGATGAGGTGCCTACCATTAGGTCACTTATTCTAGGGACTACAGACATAGACACCCTAGACTCTATCCGAGGTTTTTTCAGATCTATTTCAGAAGACTATAGACGAAGACACTTCAGAATATTCTCTTATTTTCTTCTTTCTTCTTCTCCATATTTGAATCTATGGCTCATTTTATTGTATTGAGTGCATTTTCAGCAAAGACCGACACTCTTATATGGCTCATTTTTCCTTTTGCATTAAGGTGCATTTTCGGCAGAGACCGACACCTTCTAGATTGAGTTCACCATAAGGAGGTATTAGATATTAATGGTGAATCTAGTCAGTGACCTACGAGAGGCAACATCCTCTGAGGATGACCTGCAGAGGCAACAGACCAGAAGTGGCTAACCTTGAGGCACCCATGATGACCCTGAGGCACTTAGATGGATGACCCAGTGGCAACAGACCCATGGAAGTGGCTGACCCTAAGGCAATAGATCGAGATGTATACACAGTGAATCTAGCATTATTCACAGTTGGAGAGCCAAGCGCAAAAAGCACGAGCCTAGACCAAATCAGCAATAAGAGAGGATGATAGGTTATTTTAGATAAGTCAACATTAAGGGGGAATGTTACCTAATTTTGATTTGTTTTGTTTCTTCTTTAGTTAGGATAGTGCACTTTAAGGGGGAAAGTTAGAGTTAAAGTGCACTATGCCTTCACCTTGACACTTGTCGGTTTCTCTTGAAAAGTGTTATGTGTTGAATATAGGCTTATGCCTATATATTGTAACCGTGTTTCATTTTAAAATTATCTCATTATGTTCATTTTATATAAGTCCCAACAAGAAACAGGTAAAGTATTTTATTAAAACTCTAATCCCATAAAAGTCTCTTGTAGGTCTTCTATAGAAGTCTTTTGTAGAGGTCTTCTGTAGATGTCTTCTGTGGAAGTATTTCATAGAGGTCTCCCATAAATCTTCTGTAGAGATCTTCTTTAGAGGTCTTTTGTAGATGTCTTCTATAGAATTATTTCATAAAGATATTTCGTAGGTCTTCCATAGATGTCTTATGTAGATTTCTTCCATAGATGTCTTCCGCAGATGTCTTCTATAGAAGTTTTTTGTAAACGTCTTCAGTAAAAAAAATTGTATGTATCATCAGTAACAATCTTTTGTAAGCACCATTTGTAGATGTCATCCATAAATATATATCATGAAATATTCGAAGTTTAAAAATTTAAAATTTGCTAGACAAGAGAGACACATGGCAATCCAGGGAACGATAAGACAAGTAATAAAGGCGCATAGAAAATAATTTTAAGGGAAACATGGTAGTAATATTTTAAGTAAATTGAGGGGAACAAGACAACAAAATAAAGAAAAATTATATGTTAATAAAAACTAGCCCTCTTATGACATGTACACTTAAACTAGCACCACGTGCCACCTCTTATGATGTGTACACACAAAATGGTGTCATGTGTCTGTTAAATTTTAAAATCCCTATTGAAAGCACAATTCTTATCAAGGTAAAAAGTAAGAGTTCAAAGAACGATGGTTTATTAGAATGCATGCATAAAATGAGGATGTGGACCAATCCAATTGGCCACATCAGCAATAAAGTGCCACATAGATGAAATATGGCATAATGGTAAATGATTAAAATAATGTTTTTTTTAACCGTCGGATGACCAAAGATATTTTAACATTTGGTAGGTAAAGTCCACCCTCGCCATGCAAGGTGGTAGGTAGATTTTGTTCCAAGAGAAAACCGACCACCCTAGGACCCATACCATTGTAGGACAGGAGGATTCTCTTCACCAATAACAAGAGACGATGCAAATGGATAATGCTAGTCATTGATTAAAATTTGAATTAAGGGTTGTGATGGAAGAAGGAAAAACACGACGAGTCTAGAAATTCACCATGATAATGGCAAAAGGGAGATTATTTCCAACGTGTGGCTTTCATCAATGAATTATGTACCAGTAACACAAATCTAATCCATATGCCATCAATTAAAACCAAATCGATGGACGAAAATTTATTAAACCAAAAGTATTTCCTTTGTCATTTTTTTTAGGGCAAATGGTCATCGTCATCGATATATGTTAGATCGATATTTTTCATTGGATAGTAATAATCAATGATGCATGACCTCTACATGTAGCCATGTAGAGAAAAACCAGCCTAAATCATCTCTTTCATAGAAAGCTACTCGAAATCGCTGATGACCCTCTGTAACTTGACCCTAAGTAAGATTTCCTGGTTTTATTTATAAAAATTATTGAATTCTTTCGATTAAATGAAGGCGAGCTTTGGAATTTTGAAGAATTGCATGGGTAGAAGGATAATTTATTTGACAACATAGGAAGGGTGGCAAAGTAACATCGAAAGCGATAGGTAAAACACTATTTATTGTTCAATTTTTGCCAAAAAAAAAAAATTATCATTCAGTTGTACATAAAGTAAAGGGATATTAAAATAAAAATGTAGAAAGTATGCAGAATATTAGGATGGATTAAGAATGGTTTTGTTGATAATTTTTCTAGGTTAACCATTAAACAAGTTTATGAAAAAATTTACTTTGATTTTGTTTTTACGTTTTTGTTTCTGAGAATAATAAAACACTTTGTAGAATTGTAAAACAAGTTTTCTTTTGCTATCGGAATATTTTTAGGATTTTTTGTTTATAAAATATTGAAAATTTCTAAAACAAAAATCTTCTTACCCCTTTCTACCCTAAAAACCCTAAAATCCACTATGCCTCACTCTATGTTTCAATAATGTAGTGAATCATCCTTGGTTAAAACATAGAATCCTAGTCATTCTGTAACCAAGTTATTCCAAAAATCCAGATGGTGGGAGGCTCTTAAAAAATTTAGAGGGTATGACTAGGGGGTTGCTAAGTAGTTTATCCTAAATTGTGATCCTGATAGGATGACCACCCGAGTTAGAGGTATTCAATTTGACCTTAACCCTAGATTAATTTTTGAGGTACTAGATCTACCAGAAGTAGGGTTACCATACTACAAAAACCTCTCTAAAAGTGTCACCCAACTAGTAGCTAAATTTGGTGAGAAATGTACTATTATCTAAGATAAGGAGGGTTGGATTAAGGGTGTGGATACTTATTTACTCCCCCTCATGTGGTAAAAAATAGATGTCTTGATTATTAATTTTTTTACCCTAGAAGGACGTATGTCCACTTGCACAACCTACCATCTTCGTATGTCAAGGAATTTGAAGTTTCTTGAAAATAGTGACTATGTTATCAATCTACCTTACTTCTTGTTTCAATAATTAAAGTCTATAGTTTTATGAGTTAAGCCTAAAAATGCCCGATAAAAACCCAAATTGCATCTACTTGAACATCACAACCTGATTAAGTTAATATTTTTAAAGAAATCTCATGAAGTCAAAGTTTCTTGGAATTGGATAGTTGAAGAATCTAACCTACCAAAGTACTTTGAATCCACTGAGAATGCGTTTGAGGAATATAATTCGACTGAAGAAGAACATGAGTTTGAAAGTCAAGAGGAAGAACCTGATAGTCCAAAACGTAAACGTCGACTTGCTAAAACCATTAAACCAACCCAACTAAAAATTAGGCATCAATTTTTTTTGGCAAAACTCATGAGAAAAGGGATACACCAGGGCATGAATCTAATTTACTTGCACCTTTGTTGACTGTCAAAATCCTGTTCCACCTTTGGGCATATACAAATAAAAATTGACAAGTTACGAGAGGATTTCACAAAACATTCTAAACTGATTCAGTGAGACCTTGCCCTCCAGATAGATGTTATTAAACAAATTTCAATGGATAGGGTGATGAAACTCATTTATTATATCAACCGACCACCACCTTTTTATGCTTCCCCTAATAAAAGATCCACCACAAATAAAAAGCAAAAAAATTTAGTGAACTTTAGCAAAGCGGCCCATACAAATAAGTCCTTTGACTTTTCTAAACTCCTTGAGGAAGAGAGTCCCCACTAGCTCATCAGCCTGATGCAACAAAATCAACCTAAGAAATTGGTTTCTCCCATCAAAAGAGGAACTGCACCTAGGAATCTTGTCTTGGATGTCAGGATACCTCTAAAAATCAATGCAGTGATAAATGATATTGTTGCATCTATTAAGAAACCTCCATCTTCTCAATCGTAGGATGTAGAGCAGAAAGAGGATTCCATCAAAGTTGAGCATATCAATACTGACATGGTTGAGACACTAGTAGGCAGAAAAAAAGCCAAAAATTAGGTACACAAAGTGAAAAGGGAATGCAAGCTGCCACTAGTAAAATTCCCATCTTCTAGAATCTCCATCCGACGAAAACAAGTTGGATAAACTAAACTGCATTGAAAAATTGTTTAATATTTTATAATTTCTAAGACTTCAAAATTTTATTTGTATATTATTATCTCTAACATATTTTATATTCTTTGTTTGTAAATATTTTAAGCAGTATATATATATCTGTACCTTTGATACAATACTATGAATATCTTCATTTTTGTGAAATTATTTTGTATAATACAAGTTTGATATCTATGATTGCAATAAGATAAGATAAAAAAAATTGTTATTTTTCTATTGAGGATTATTATGTTGCATAATTGTTACCTTAAAATCAATCATGAACAATATATTTTCTTAAAGATGATCAGATGTTATGTATATGATTGATAAAATTGTTTCTATCATAATAAATTCAGAAGTCATCATTTTTTGATTTATTTCTCTAAATAATTTGTATTATTTATGACAATACATAATATTTCATTTTTCAACTACACATATTAGTCCTCCAATCTATTTGATAGATTTTGTAATATTTAAGTTGTCATAAAAATGATCTAGAAAATCTGAAACACTGTATTCGGTTGCAATTGTATGACTGAAATTGTGTGCTCAGTTATAACATGCTAGCTTATGTTCTATTTATTTCTAAAATTTATTGTTTTTTAGTATCTTGGAGATATTATCAGATAACCTATTTATCGTTTTTGGAAAAAAATTGTGATGTTTGTTTCATGGCTTTGTAAATAATTTTACAAGAAAATGTAAATATTGTTTGATGTTAATATTTCATTCATTCTAGAAAATTTGTGATGATGACAATTGATGTATGTGTAAAAATATGTGAGTTTCTGTTATGTCTCATTTTCTTCCCATGCATGAGGACATGCATATATTTTAGTTTGGGGAAAAATTATGAGTGATTATTTGGTATATATTTTTGTAATAAATTGTTTCATTTTCATATTTAATTTGTGCTTATAATACATTTTAAGTTAGTTGTTTTTGTGAATTTATGTGAATTATTAGTAGAAATATGAATACAGTTGAATCTAAAAAATATGTGCATTTTATGTAAAATATGTCCGAGTTATGAGTAATAATGTAGGAAAGTCTTGAAGGATGTTCCATAGTGTAGCAGCGCAAGCTTTAGGATGTATCTTAGATGCGAGAATATGGATGTAAGAACAAAAGACTAAGTAAGCTTAAGGCACGGTGACAAAGCAGTAGTATATTAATGTTACATAAGGTGGTAAATGAAGTATGTTACGGAATATAGTTACCGAATTATGTTACAAAAGGTAGCTACTGAAGTATATTACCGAAGGATATTTTTACCAATAGTTACTGAAGGATGACTAAGTCCGTTGACTGACGTTGCATGCCACATCAGTGACACCATGACATTTTCACATTACATTCAAGTATTTCCAGTCAGCATAATATTTGATTTATCACATATTCTCCACAAGAATATTGTGATTAATAATTTTTTATTATTGCATTCCGTAGACATTGTATTATTGAAATCTTGTTAAGTTTATTAGATTTAGACACAAGATTGTTATACCTTTTTCCAAGAATAAAGGATATGATTATATTGTACATCTTGTGAAATATTTAAATTAGTATAGTTTTGTTAAGTGTGTTTATAAAATGCCACTTGGAACACTTAGGATGTTTACTGAGTCCAAGTAGAATTAGGAATTCCATTAGTTTATATTATTTTGGTTAGTACATAGTTGTCACATCATAAGTCCACAAACTCCACATGGTAAAATATGTGGATGAGTTTATTCATAAGTGTACAAGTCATAATATAAATAACATAGGGAGACCTTTGAAAATGTCTAATGTCCAATGTTCTAATGTCGAAAAGTTTAATGGAGGAATGTCTAAGTACAATTTTTAAAGAATTAAGCCAACATGTACATTTAAAATTTCCAGCAATAAAAGTAGCACTCTATTCTTTGCACATGGTAACTATGTCATTTATATTTTTTGTTTAATTTAATTTATATAGTTGTAACTGTATATTCGTACATTCATAGAATAGAATGATGTTAGTAGTAATTATGCATCTTAGTTACTAAGATAAAGTAAACTAGGGGAGAAATACTTACACTGACTTCTAGGTGGTAGGGCCCACTCCTATAGCCAGTCCCTAAGCTCTCACCCCCACAATAGCTTAGAAATAATTAATTAACCTTATAATATAAAATAAACTAAATTGCATTTTTATAAAATATAAAGTCATAATAGATAAATAAAACTAACTGCACGAGGATCCTCAAAAATAGTTAAACTCATCAATAGGTAATTAATATTAGATTAATTCATTAATAGGTAATTATCATAGTTAATGCATAAATCCTAAATTGCATTATGTTTTCATTCTTCCACAATTTAATTTCCATTTATTTATTTTTCTTCAAACACCTAAAACTAAGAAAGAAATTTGAACTAAGCTTAGCATTGATCCCCACGGTACAATCTATACTGGATTGCTATTCTTTAAATCTAACCTTGATTTACCCTTAGATTGATAAATTAATTGTAAGATATTACAAGTGATCAATGGGACTAATTGATCAAATTAGATATCATTTTGAGATACATCCTCATGATTTATATCATAAAGAGTGTTGTCTTTAGCACACTACTTTTGGGGTTGCATTCAATAGAGAGGAATAGGGTCACCCCTCATCCTTGATACTCCACTCCAATATTTTATGAGGTACATCTTGAAGAGGTCTTTGATGAGAAGAATTATTTTGATCATATGATTAAAGACTAATTTATGATTCCTCTCTCACATTTATATTTTCAAATTATTTAGTTATGTGAGGCAAGGAATTTTACGGATGAGAATCAAATTGAGATTGTTAAATTAGTGAAAAATATTCAAATGGTTGAGGATCACCCGATATGGTGAGCAATTTATTTTTAAATTCAAACTTCAAACACTGGTAAAAGGTAGAAGGGACATCCTGCATCACATGGATCTAGGGTCATTTGAGAAGTAGATTAAAATATGCAAAATAATACACCACATAGAACACAATATCTAAGGTCTTGGATCCAACCCTAAGGGGAAGATAAAAAATATTACAATATTCTTGGGATTTTTTGTTGAAGGTTTTGATGATGCCTTCGAATTTAGTTAAATCTACCTATTGTAATCCAAACTTTTGGAAATATTGATAAGTGCGTAAATTGAGATAATAACCATCATCAATCAAGATCCTCTTGATAAAATTTTCCCCAATAAATATAGTAATGTAGATAGAAGAATCCCTATGAGGTTCTGATAAAGTAATATCATTATCCAAGTTTGTGATATTATTTATCCCAAGAGAGCTTACAACATTGGCCATAGCACTAGAAGAAACAAATTATTTTCTTAGAAGCTTCACTAAGACTTCCCCATGAGTAGGAGAGGTTTGTAAATATTTCAAGAGAGAAATATTGGTTGAAGAACTCATATCCTAATAGGAATGTTGGATCTAGAAACTTTGCACTTGCTACCTTGAATTTTTGTTATCATACCAACCATATTATAATAAGGAGGTGGCACATTCTGATATGACACCTGATTAGCTACCTATTGTCCCTACTGAGGTAAGATATTTTGGAGGATCTCCTTATATTGATTAGTCATAGGTCCTTGCTAATAAGGGGATTGAAATTTTTGTGGATGAGAACCTTCTATAACTAGATGTCCTACATCCACCAAATATTGAACCACATATTTCAAATTTTTATAAGAATTCATCCAATGTCCCTCCATTCTATGATATGCAGAGTGTTGAATTTCTTTGTACCAATTAGTTGTAGTATCATGTTGTCTTATGGGAGGTAACTCAATCATATTAGATTCCAAAATATGCTTTAGGACTACTTCCATAGGCATGTTAAGTGTTGTGAAATTCCTATGTAGGTTTTTGAGGTTGACTAAAAACCATATTTTGTAGGTTGTTAACAATGCTTGTAATAGGCCTATTATCTTTTATACCATCACCCGTTATATTTTTATTCTTAGATTGTAACTTAGTGGTCCTATGTTCTTTTAATTTAAATTATACTCTTATGATAAGATATTGTTTCACTTTTCTTGCTAGCTCAATTGCTTGATCAAAATATGTGATAGTTATAGTTTCCAATGCATAAAGTTAGTTGTTCTTGCAAATTTCCAATAAATATTTCAAGCATGTATCAAGGAGGTAAAGTATATCTTAAGCATCCAATTAGACTCCTCCAATGAGACAATAATTCTGAAAAAATTTCCTCTTTATCTTACTTCAGACTATAAACATATTTCATGGTTACATTCTTCTCAACATAAGCATCAAACTTTTGAACAAATAATTTCATTGTTTCTTTAAAATTACTCAAATAATGATTAGGCAACCAATAATACCACTCTAATTTCATGCCAACAATACTCTTAGGGAACATCTTTAGCAATAACATGTCATCATATATGATATCATAACAAGTTGTTCTAAACATTCTTAAATGTTCAATTGGATCTTCCATTCCTTTATATATAGGTAAAATTGATATGGAAAAATATTTAGGGTAAGGTAGCTTATACAATAGGGTATACAGACTAATTTACACATTTCTCTATAGTTGTAGGAGAAACTAAGGGTTTTAATCATATCCACTCTTGAAACCAGCTATTTCACCATATTAGTTAAACTTTGTACCTCAAAATTATTGTTGTGCAATACCCCTAGATTCCCCAAGGGATGGGTGTAGGTAGGTCGTTTGAAGGATACTTGACCTATGTTGAAGCATTGATGTTGTTTTGATAAGTGGTATATTGTTAGAGATGATAACTAATAGTTGGTGGAATAGAAGAAAAAAATTGAGATTAGTAGATTGAGGAGGAAATTGAAAGAAAATTTGAGTGACACTACTAGTTGGAGGGAATTGTGAACTCCTTCCAATATTGATGGTTATAGTAGTGGCATAATTTGGTTGATGGAAAGGATTACCATGATTCAAATATTAAATCAAGGAGTTGTTATAAATATCTTGATAAGATATTTTAACTTCCTTGAGTTGAGCTTCCTATTCCATAGCTTTATCCAAGGCATCATTTTGATGCTTGTAAAAGCTCCAAAAATGTTCAAAATATTTAAATATAAGATTACCATTGGGTCCCCTAGTAGGATCAAGGCTATTATCAATCTCTTCATTTTCCTCTTATTCAAGATTATGATTTTATCTATCAATTTGATCATCTTCTTAAAAATTCTCATCATACTGTGAAATCCTTTATCCACTTCTAATTTTGGGGGCCATTAGGAGAGAGAGAAAGGATAGAGTTAAAAAAAATGGAAAACTAAAAACTAATAGAAAAACACAAGATATTTTTAAGATGTGATTAAATATTTTTTGATCTAACAAAATACAATTAGTGATCTTATTAAAATATTTTTAAAATAAAATAACACAAGGAAGAGGTTTCCTAATTTGGCCACTAAGATGCGCATTCATGTTGGGTTCACAAAATATGTAGAGGGGAAAACTACCCTATCGTATATGATTCTTGGATGGATCCATTGGGAGCCAAGGTGAACCATGGGGGTATGTTATAACTCTACACTTAGGTGGGAAACTGGGGGAATGGTTCACCAAGAATGATTTTAGGACTCGCTCCAAGTCTAGGGTGGAATGTATTCTGATGTGTCAATTAATCATGCACCTATGTTTATCCTTCTTAGAGATACACTATAAAAAAGGAAAGAACATTGCAAGATACAAGATGCAATAAGACAAGAGCTAACCCTAGATTTATTATTTGCTTAAATGATCACTAACCCTAGGGTTGTAAAATAAAGCTTTTAAAAAATGGTCCAAGAGAGATGCACAAACAAAGTTAAAACTTTAAATGCACACTACATGCTTTTATTTTTCAAAAGCCTAAGAATTTAATCAAATGCATTTTCTCACCTATGGTATTTATGTTGAATAGAAATAGATCAAAGTAATCGACAAATAGCCTAAATATCTATTAGGGAACTTATTTTATTTAGTGGTAGTTCCAAGTTTTAACTTACATCCAATAATGTACCACAAATTCAATCTTGTAAAATACCTTCACAAAATCCTTGAAAAATATAATCAATGTTTGGGGGCATCCTTAGGTCATTGTATGACTATACTTGGAGGTGTAGTAGTCAAGCCCCCTCGGTCCTTTTAGCTTATATTTAAAATGCAAAAGCAAAAATTGACCTTTTTTAAATATGAATAAGAAGAATACAATGTAAAAAAACATAATGATAAATAGAATACAATTTGCATAATTATATCCTAAATATGTCATGAAATGCATACCTAGGTTTTGGGGGTGAACTTTTGCCCCCAAGCCTAATTTTGGTGAAATCATACCTTATACGAAGTGATCACGTTTTTTATTTTGGTAAAAGCACACCCTATAATTACGGGGTGTGATTTTAGAATAGAAGAAAAATGCAGCAAAACAATACATATAAACCAACAATAAATGTTAATTTAGAAATATATAAAATGCAAGAGAATGAAAACAACCCGGTGATAGAAAAAAAACAAACAAAAGGATGAAGACCTCCAATATAGTAGACTCCTCATTAGGGCTTCAACACTCATCCATAGGCATCAACAACACACAATCAAATATTGTAGAAGAGATCTCCACAAAAATCCAAGAGCTTCAACAAGGTCTAGTTAGCGCTAATTCTTAGCTTCTTTCATGCTTGCTTTCTTAAACAATTTCTTGAGTTTGTTAGAAGAGAGAGCACGTGTGTATATTATATTCCTAAAATAAGATCTTCTAAAGAACACAAGATTATACTGAGAGTGGGGGTGAACATTATAAGACCACTTTTTACTTTTCTTTCCCAATAAATATTATGCAATGTATAGATAGAAATATCAATATAAATAATCAAATAAATATATAAATCACCACACACAATAGAGACATCAAATTTATGTGGTTCACCCAATATAGGCTACTCCACGGAGAAAATATTTTACTAAAACTTTCTCAATCAATCTCTTGGGAATCCTTTCCCTATCACAATGTTTATGTACCTTTTTCCAAAGGAGACACCAAACCCCTAATCAAGTTGATGGATCTCTATCCACATGAGAACTCCTTTCTCTTCTTGCTCTGACTAGTGATCTTATATAAGAACTATTACCCCCACTACTCTGGCTAATGGATCTCTATCCACTGAATAAACCTATCCTCACTACCCTGGCTTAATGTATCTCTATCCATTGGAGACTATCATACTTTGTACTTTGTCACATCCAATATTTTGTCTCAAATATGTACTAAACGTAGTCCTTCTATTTATCACAAATATACTCAATCTATATCTTTGGTCTGGCACAAACCTATCTTCAAAGTTGCACCAAACTCTATCCTTGAATCTGTACTAAGCACAATCCTTAGATCTAGCACAAATCTACTCAATCTCTTTCCTCAAGCCTTAACTTAAAGCTTGACTCAATCTAAAATCAAATCTACTATATCTATCCCAAACCTTAACTCAAGGTTTGAACAAATTAATCAATTCTACTCTCATGTCTTATCAAAAACTTGTCTCAAATATGCCTTTCAAGATTCCACAAAAGCTCACATTAATATTTCTACAAGTCCTATCTAGAACTTGTCCAAATATGCTCAATAATTTCTCACAAGAACTTATCCAAATCTTCTCAATAAGTCCTTATAAGAACTTATCCAAATCTGCTCTCAATCTATATTGTAATCTTCCATAAAAGCTTACCCAAATCTATCCATAAGGCATTTCAAAGACTTGCCTCAAATATGCTCAACAATTTCACACGAGAACTTTTCCAATCTCATAAAAATATAAAGAGAATTGTTAGAGACTCAATATGCTCTATACTCATCACAATATTCAATCACTCTTTTAGAAACATACAAAGAATTTTTAGACATAATATGCTTCATATTTACCTCAAAGCTCAATAACTTTCTTAAATCAATTCAAAATATAGAATATTTTGTCTTATAGAACTTGAAAAATCACTTCACACATCCACTTGACTAAGCTCAACCAACTCTACTCAACCAATCACTCAATGAAAAAATCCTTGCTCACAAACCCTAGTCCAAGCATATAAACACTCACTCAAAATGTTTCCAACAATGCTTATCAATCAATCTCACATAACAATGATACTCATGTTATTTTCAAGCCCTAGTTCAATTTATTCACTTAACCAATGGCTTAAACAATCTCACATAACAATAATACTCATATTCTTTTCAAACCCTAGTTCAATTTCTTTACTTAACCAATGGCTTCAATAATAATGCTTATCAAACAATGTTTTAATATCAACTATTTATTCCAGAAAACCTTGAAGAATTAACTCAACACACTCAATAATGAAAACCTAATTAATTCCTTTTCACTCCAAAAAAAAATTTCCATAAAAACAACCAATCAACTCAACAATGGAAGAATGTGCCCATAATTTTTTCTCTATGATGAAGGAATCTCAAAAATCTTCCACAACCACAAACACTTCTTTGCCAAGCTCAAAGAAGTTATAAGATGATAAAATCCCTCAAAAATACAATGTAAATATCAAAACATACATAAACCTTATCACTCCATCTTTAAGAAAGCATCCATCAACATATACAAAAATATTTGACCAAATACACCTTATAATATCCCAGTTAAAATAATATCCAACACCAAGAATAATTTCAATAAAATCAACTTCACAAAAAAACTCAATGGCAAGAAGTCCTCTCAAAATTTAACCAACACTTTAATCTTCAATAAACCAATATGTCATAAATACTTTATTTTAAAATAAAGCTAACTCCTTATTCCTCCAATTAACCAAAGTGATGATTAATTAAAATAATTTTTATCTACCTATTTTAACTCCCTAGGACCTCATGTCAAAACCTTAGGCAATACAAAAATATATTAAAAAATTTATTACCTTTGCCTTGGTGAGACTCGAACTCACGATGCTGCCTCTACCAGTGCCCTAGCCATGGCTCCAACCGTTGCATGAGCTAGGTGCTCATTAGGGAGCAAAGAGCACCACTTGCTCTATATTTCTCCCCTAATATGCCTAAGCCAAAAAATCACGTATTGTTTCCTTTGACACCTCAAACGTGACACACCAAAATCTACCATCGTGAATTGATCACGGATCACTCCATGCCCAAACACCTTAGCCCTCGATCACTTGCCACTAGGCCACACTGCCTAGGTGGATATGGAATATTAGCCCTCGATAATATTATCCTCTTTCACTCGCACTTAATACAAGAATCTTGTCTTCTTCCTCACATGAAATCTCACAACACACGCTTGCCTCTTTCACTTGTTCAAATGAAGGATAATTCAAATGCCACTACGGCATATAGTTTATATACCATTTGCCACATTTTAAAACTTGAACGTTGGTGCCTTTTTTTTTTAAATAATGAATTTATAAATTATTTAAATTCTTTAGAATTTAAATATTATAAATTAATATTTAACTCCCTTGGGCTTTATTAACATGAATTTAAAATCTTCCTTGGGTTTTTATGAAAAACATTTTATTTTTGCTCATCCATGGTTTTAATAAAAACCCTCTTGCTTATGCTTCCACATAATATTAAAAATATTATAAAGCTCTTTTTTTATTAACCGTTGCATTGTTACTTTTGACCTTTTGACATCAACAGTGGTTTATTCCTTGACATCAATGACAACTTTGAATCAAAATGTCTAACAATCTCCCCCTTTGTCATTGATGGCAACCCAAATTATTTTTACCAAAAAATTAACCTTTTCTTTGTTCTGCTTCCCCTAGCTTAGTGCTCTTTTTAAATCTCTCCTCTTTGCTTCAAATACCAAATCTCTCCCCATTAATCAAATCTCTACCTCTTTGACATCAATGTCAAAGGTTCACCTTTGGGGCTCGGGGCTAAGAATGAGTCTCTTAGCTTAGCCCCTCCCCCACCTCCTCTTGAGGTGGTTAATTTTGGGGTGGGAGTATTTCTACTCCCAGTAAGCACTGGTCTTTACCTTTATCCTATTTTCTTCTCATTTGATTCTTCTGATTCCTTTGACTATTTATTTTTGTTTCAATGTGCTTGTTCTTATTCTTGTTCCTATTCTTGTTCCTGTTCATTTCCACATCCATATTACTATTCCTATTCATGTTCCTATTCTTGTTCATGTTCATATCCATGTTCCTATTCCTATTATTGTTCCTACTTATTTCTGGAATGTCTTCTCTATACCACTTTGTTGTATGTCCATCATTATTGCACTTGTAACACTTAATGTTATTATTCCTTGGAGGTGCATATGCCTTAGGATTTCTTCTAGTGAAGCCATATCCTTTTTTGTCATGAACCCTGCAATTCATTACCTTGTGACCAAACTAATTACATGAGTAGCAATACCCATGGAAAAGTTGCCTATTTTTGAAGTTTCTATTTTCCTATCTTTCATGTGTCCTGCACTATGAAGCCTGTTGGCATTTTTGCCACATTATTTTTGTTGTTACTGTTCATGCAAAAGAAGGCATAAAGTGTAAAGATGCTCACTCCTTTGTTTGTACCTCCAAGCACTTTGAAAGGGAAAATACAAAAATCTCTACAAGCTTTGTGTTCAAGCAAAGTAAGTGTAAGATGTCACGATATCGTGACATGTCACGATATCACGACATGTCGTGATATCGTGACCTGTCACAGTTTCACGGTGTCCGATGCAGAAAAGAGCTAAGCCCAAAAAATGTCACGATATCATGACATGTCGCATTTTCATGACCTATCTCATTTTTGCGCTAGGAAGCATCAAATTTTGCAGTAACGGTAAAATTGTCACGATTTCGTGACATGTCGCATTTTCGTGACTCGCAGTGGCAACTAAACAAAGGGATAGGAAAATGTCATGATTTTGTGACATACAACAACGAAGGAGGAGTGCCAAGGAAATATGTCACGATATCATGACATGTCACGTTTTTGCGGGGAGACAGCTGCAAAGTACAAGTTCGAAGAAAATTATCATGATTTCACGACATGTCACATTTTCGTGACTTGTCGTGTTTTAGCGGAGGCAAGATAGAGAAATCCAAAGCAAGAGGAAAAAGTTGTGATATCGCGACATGTCATGTTTTCATGGAAATGTTGAAGGTAAACTCAAGGTGGGAGAAATATGTCGTGATTTCGTGACATTTTGGAAACAAAGCCAGGAAATATATAATTGTCACGATTTTATGACATGTCGGGGCAGAAGGGCAAAGTGCAAAGAATGTCACGATTTCGCGGCGTGTCACGATTTTGTGACATGTTGTGGAAACAAAACAGAATGAAGGTATATTTTCATGATTTCATGACATGTCGCATTTTTGTGACTTGTTGCAGCAACAAAACCAAGTGATAGGAAAATTTCACAATTTCATGACATATAGCAGCAAAGAGGAGTGCTAGAGAAAATTGTCGCGATATCGTGACATGTCACATTTTCATGGTGAACAAGCGGGAAGGACAATGCCAAGTACGGAATGTCACGATTTCATGACATGTCCCATTTTCACCACTTGCAAGAAGATGAAAGCCAACAAAGTGGAAGATGTTGCAATTTCATGACATGGTGAGTTTTCATGACTTGGAGCAGTGAAGAAGGTAGGCAAAGAAAGATGTCACGATTTCATGACATATCATGAAAACAAAGCAAGGTAATGAAAAATATTGCGATTTCATGACATGTTGTGGAAATAAAATAAAATGAAGGCAGATTGTCACGCTTTCGTGACATGTCACATTTTCACGGTAGTGTAAGAAAAGAAGGCCAAGCAAGAGGAGATTGTCGCGATTTCATGACATGTCGCATTTTTGCAACTGGTGGCAATAGGAGAAAGCAGTAAGTTGAAAATGTCATGATTTCGTGACATGTCATATTTTTGCGACCTGTCACATTTTCACGACAGAAGCAATAACAAAGGCCCGATAAATTTTTGTCTGCATTTTCCTTCAAAATTGCATAGGAGAATGTTGTGAGAAAATAAATATCAAACAAGTAATGTGTTAAAATCTCTCCAACTGATTTTGATATCGAGGTCAGAGAGACTCCAAGATTAAATGTTTTTCTGATTACCTATGTGCGCAAGAAGGAAGAATGTGTTAAGGCATATAGTTTTCAAAGCCACCAGAATTAAAGATACCTCCGATATTAAAATCTCTTGGTTGTGATCTCCTAACAGATTCAAGCATGCCCCGAGAATAGTCATTTAATGAAGACGTCTGGTCCCTTGTTTCTGTTCAATTTTTAGTTTTGATCCATAAAAGTAGGGAACATGTTTTCTCCAAGGGGGATTGTTTCTCTTTTCAAGTGCATATTTTGCGGATCTCCTCTTCAAAATATGTTTTATGTTTTAAATGTTGTGATGCAAAAGAGAGAGGGAAGACCTCTATAAATACTCATGTTTATCTCAAGAAAAAAGAGGAGGACCTTTTTGCAAAAATTGAAGCAGAAATCCTAAGTGCATCTTGCTCTATTCTTAGTGTCTTTTGAGTTGGTAATCCAAACTGTTGTTCATGTGATGCTTTCTATAATTCACTTATGTTTTGTCAAGTGCTAAAGTTTTAGTTGAATTCTGTTGTTCTAGATTTGGCCATGTTTTCATTTGAATGCTTGAAGTATAATTGAAGGCGACCTATGATCAATGTTTGGTCCAGTTTTTTTATGTGTTTTCTAAGAATTAGTTGTTGATTATCTTTAGGATCTTGTTGAGGTTATTTTCTATCTAAGGTTGTTCTCCCTATCGAATTTCAGCTTCGACCATATTTCCATCTCTTTCTGTTATTTCCCTTTCTTTATGCATTTTCCATTTCTTTCCCGCATCCTTATCTTCAAACAAGTTTAGATTAGTGTGGGATCCAGCCCTCTCTGGAGATTGGCCCAGGAGACTTCTCTTTCTCTTGGGCTTTCAATGTTGGTCGGGTCTAGGGTGCATTTCATATGACTAGGCGGATTCGTGACCAACAGTTTTTGACCAAGAGGTAAAATCTGCTAATTCATCTATAAGAGTGATGGGAAATAAAATCACAATTATTGAAAGAAAGTAGGTCGAGAGAGATTTCCAACCCAGGAGATTTCAACCTTCGTTGATCACTAGAGAACAAGTGGCTTCAACAGGCAAAATGCCTAAAAAGAACCCGACTGTGTTGAAAAATAAGGAAGCTGGCCCTACAAAAAGAATATATTGGTGCTCTACATGTAATGATCCACACGGTGAGGAGACTTGTATGGTTCATTTGAACTATGTACAAAAATTGGCCACAAGCTCTTCTAGAGGACAAGTTAATATGATTACTGAGGTAGATCATAATTTTATGGTTCTATCTGAAGAACAAGTCTCAGTTCTCATGAGAACTGGGAAGAAGCCAATCATGGTAGATCCAGTAGAGATGGAACCATTAAGGGTACCGTATGATCCAAATATGCAAAATGAGAATAAACAAGTACAAGTGAAAACTCATGTTTCAATACCAAATCCAAATTCTCTTGTTCTATTAAAAGATTTTTTGCCACCACGAGAAAAGGAAAGATTGCAAGAAAAAGCCTCAGCTTCACATGCAAGAGCTAAAATAGAGGAACGAGCCAGAGAAAAGCTCAAGTACCCATCTTTGACTAAAATACTGAGGGTAGAAGCCACTCAAAAATATCGGAGAAAATATGAAGACACTATTGAAAAGAGGGAGTCTGGTGCATCTACATACAATATTGTTGAATAATTGAAGAATATTCCAGCCAAGGTTAGTCTCTATGATGCATTACAATTACCTGGACAAGTTGATTTGTTACAAGAATCATTGAAGTCTATGAAATATAATGAGAAGAATCCTACCCAAACGATTTTTACTCAAACATTAACTACTTCAGCCACTGGAAAAAATAGACCACCCCCATTTTATTTGGCACTCAGGATGGAGGGTTGGATAGTGCACAACTGTATGATTGATTCTGGTGCTGCAACAACTGTCATACCAAAGGCAGTTTGTGAAGTCATGGGTATGGAGTATACAAGAAGTAGCCCTGGTGTCTTGCATTTGGATGGGACTCCCATGAAAATAATGGGTGTAATCAAGGATATTCCTATTGTTCTACATAGTATGCCTCAAATTACAGTAATTCAGGAGATAGTTGTGGTTGATTTGGAACCATATTTCAGTATGTGTTTATCGAGATAATTCACTACCAAGCTAGGAGGCTACCTTTCTCTGGATTATTCTCACTTGGATATTCCTTTCAAAGGAAGAAGAATCCGTATTTACAATAAGAAGCCTTCTACTTTTCATATAGAGAATATGGAAGAAGAAGAAAAGTCCACACATTTTGTCAACATGATAACTAAAGAATTGGAAAATCTTGATTTGATGGATGAAGTCCTGGATGAGCTTCGCTTAGAGGATGAGTTTTCAATGCTTGATTTTAATGCCATGATGGAAACTAAAATTGGTTGTTACTCCATTACAAATCCTGAAGAGGTTGAAATAAATATGCCTCTTGATCAAGATGATCAAGACTCGTTGCCCGATCCATTATGAAAGTTGTATTTTGATGGAGCAAGATGTAAAAATGGTGCGGGAGTAGGGATTGTTCTTATTTCTCCCTCTAGCCTACAAAAAATATATTCATATCGACTGACCTAGAGTTGTACTAACAATGCTACTGAGTATGAAGCATTGTGCCTAGGTTTGAAGAAGGCAAAAAAATTAGGGATTGAACAATTGCAGATTTTTGGTGACTCTGAATTGATTGTGAATCAAGTACCGCACAAGTGCATCTCCAAGCAGCATTATCTCAAGGCATATTGCAACAAATTTTGGGACCCTAGAAAACATCACAAGTTTGAGGTAATATGAGAAGGTCCATCTGGATTTTGAAAAAAAAAAGCAAAAAATAAAAACAGAAAAAAAAACAAAAAAAATCGTCAACTTCGGCTCCTTTTGCACACGAGCCCGCAGGTATGTTTATTTCTCTTTATTTTTCTTTTCCTTCCCAGCAGGAAGTGGCTTCCCCTCTACTTCTTTCTTCCACTCCCACTCCTTCTTCCACTATACATAATCAAGCCACTACTATTGTTTCTACTCCCCTCTTTGATGTTCCCTTTTCTTCACTTCCTATTTCTTCTAATCCTTTGTCTTTTGAGCACTTCTCCATAGTTCCTACCACATTCTCCATTCCATCCACTCTCATTTCATTATCTATTTTCATAGAATCCCAGTAGTTGGTAGCACAGTAGCACCCTCTTTAGTTGTTGTATCTACCACTTCTACTCCTCCATCTTCCACCATTCCATCATTCACCATTCCCATTCCAAGGCCTGCACATCTTTCGGTCATCACTCCATTCATTCCTATTTTTTCAATTTAGGTGCTTCTCACTACTTCCATGGAGATCCTTACACAGCACCTGGTGATTACCCAGCTCAACCGATCTAGGCAAAATGCAGTAGTTCTAGGAATAAGGGAAGTTTTGCTCTTCCATGAATTTTTGTTGAAGGTCCTATTTTTAAGTTTCGAGCACTAGCAAGAGCTTATTCCAGCAGCCTGTAGAAACTTCTAGCATCAACCAGCACTCACTTCTTCTGCTCCTCCAGCTTCTTGACTCTGTTGACCAATGGATAAAGGCATGGGGTTCATGCATATAGCAAAACTGTATACCCCACGAGCCACCAAGAATGTTGGCATTTTTGCCACATTGTTTTTGTTGTTACTGTTCATGCAAAAGAAGGCACAAAGTGTAGAGATGCTCACTCCTATGTTTTTCCCTCCAAGCACTTTGAAAGGGAAAATACAAAAATCTCTACAAGCTTTGTGTTCAAGCAAAGTAAGTGTAAGATGTCATGATATCACGAGTGTTCAAGTAAAGTAAGTGTAAGATGTCATGATATCACGACATGTCACGATATCGTGACCTATTGTAGTTTCATGGTGTTCGATGCAGAAAGAGCTAAGCCCAGAAAATTTCACGATATCGCGACATGTCGCATTTTCATGACCTATCTCGTTTTCATGCTAGGAAACAACAAAGTTTGCAGTAACGACAAAATTATCATGATTTCACGACATGTCGCATTTTCACGACTTGTAGTGGCAACTAAATAAAGGGATAGGAAAATGTCACGATTTCATGACATACAACAATGAAGGAGGAGCGCCAAGAAAAAATGTCATGATATCACGACATGTCACATTTTTGCGGGGAGACAGCTGCAAAGTACAAGTCTGGAGAAAATTTTCACGATTTTATGACATGTCACATTTTCACGACTTGTCACGTTTTCACGGAGGTGAGATAGAGAAAGCCAAAGCAAGAAGAAAATATCGCGATATCACGAAATGTCACATTTTTGTGGAAATGTTGAATGTAAACTCAAGGTGGGAGAAAGATGTTGCGATTTCGTGACATTTTGGAAACAAAGCCAGGAAATAGATAATTGTCATGATTTTGCGACATGTCAGGGTGAAAGGGTAAAGCACGGAGAATGTCACAATTTTGTGACGTGTCACGATTTCATGACATGTTGTGGAAACAAAACAAAATGAAGGCAGATTGTCACAATTTTGTGACATGTCGCATTTTTGTGACTTGTTGCGGCAACAAAACCAAGTGATAGGAAAATGTCATGATTTCACGACATATAGTAGCAAAGAGGAGCACCAGAGAAAATTGTCGCGATATCACGACATGTCGCATTTTCACGGTGAACAAGCGGGAAGGACAATGCCAAGTATGAAATGTCGTGATTTCATGACATGTCCCATTTTTGCCACTTGCGATAGGATGAAAGCCAACAAAGTGGAAGATGTCATGATTTCGTGACATGGTGAGTTTTCGCAACTTGGAGCAGCGAAGAAGGCAGACAAAGAAAGATGTCACGATTTTGCGACATATCATGAAAACAAAGCAAGGCGAAGAAAAATGTCATGATTTCGTGACATGTTGTGGAAACAAAACAAAATGAAGGCAGATTGTCATGATTTCGTGACATGTCACGTTTTTGCGATAGTGCAAGAAAAGAAGGCCAAGCAAGAGGATATTGTCATGATTTCATGACATGTCACATTTTCACGACTGGTGGCAATAGGAGAAAGCAGTAAGTTGAAAATGTCACGATTTTGCGACATGTCGTATTTTTGTGACCTATCACATTTTTGTGATAGAAGCAATAACAAAGGCCCGATAAAGTTATGTCTACATTTTCCTTCAAAATTGCATAGGATAACATAGGAAGAAAATAAATATCAAACAAGTAATGTGTTAAAAGCTCTCCAACTAATTTTGAGATCGAGGTCAGATAGACTCCAAGATTAAATTTTTTGTTGATTACCTATGTGCGCAAGAAGGAAGAACGTGTTAAGGCATACAGTTTTCAAAGCCACTAGAATTAAATATGCCTCCGGTATTAAAAGCTCTTGGTCTTGATCTCCTAAAAACTTCAAGCATGGCCCGAGAATAGTCATTTAATGAAGATGTTTGGTCCCTTGTTTTCGTTCAATTTTTAGTTTTGATCCATAAAAGCAGGGAACGTGTTTTCTCCAAGGGGGATTGTTTCTCTTTTCAAGTGCATATTTTGCGGATCTCCCCTTAAAAATATGTTTTATGTTTTAAATTTTGTGATGCAAAAGAGAGAGGGAAGACCTCTATAAATACTCATGTATATCTCAAGAAAAAATGGGAGGACCTTTTTGCAAAAATTGAAGTAGAAATCCTAAGTGCATCTTGCTCTATTCTTAGTGTCTTTTTAGTTGGTAATCCAAACTATTGTTCATGTGATGCTTTCTATAATTCACTTCTGTTTTGTCAAGTGCTAAAGTTTTAGTTGAATTCTTTTGTTCTGGATTTTGCCATGTTTTCATTTGAATGCTTGAAGTATAATTGAAGGTGACCTATGATCAATGTTTGGTCCAATTTTTGTATGTGTTTTCTAAGAATTAGTTACTACTTATCTTTAGGATATTTTTGAGGTTATTTGCTATCTGAGTTTGTTCTCCCTATTGAATTTTGGCTTCGGACATATTTCCATCTCTTTCTGTTATTTCCCTTTCTTTCTACATTTTCCATTTCTTTCCCGCATCCTTATCTTCAAACAAGTTTAGATTAGTTTGGGAGCCAACCCTCTCTAGAGATTGGCCCGTGAGACTTCTCTTTCTCTCAGCCTTTCAATGTTGGTCAGGTCTAGGGCACATTTCATATGACTAGGCAGATTCGTGACCAACAAAGCCATGCGCCCAAACTTGTGATATGAAATAGATATTCCATTGAAGTTTCCTTGTCTTGACCTTATTGATCTCTTAGTCTCTCTTAACCAAATCTTATTATTGTTCCATTTGTTTCTCCTTGGTGCATTTTTCATGTTCTTGTTGAACTTTTTGTTGTCCAACTCATCCTTAGATGTCTCACTTTCTCTTACACTGTCTTCTTCTGAAGTGTCTTCTTTAGAAGTTTCTTCTCCTTTAGAACTTGAGGTTGACTTACCTTCCCATTTCTTTTGTTCCTATTCAAATCCAAGACCTATCTCATTTGATGTAGGCTTTTGTATCTTTATGAACTTATCTAAGTTCTTTGAGATATTTTTGAACTCTTGTAGCTTGAATTTGGAGTTTTTTACTTCCATATCTAATGAAGCTACCTCTTGTTCTAGTTTCTTACATTCTAGAATATTAACCTCTAACTTCTACTTGAACTTCTTAGTCTTAGCATTTGATTTATCTAGATCCTCTATAAGCATTCTTCTCTCTTCATAATATTCTTCAAACTAAGATTCTAATTTAGATTTTTTCTTTCTTACCCCATTTACTGTCTCAAGAGCATAAATAAGTTCTCCCTTGAGATCATATCCTTCTTTATCTTATTCTTCCTCTATTTGTTTGTCTTTGTCTACATCTTCATTTTCTTTTGAATTATCTTCTATAAGATCACCTCCTTATTCTTCTAGTTCCATTAGAATATTCTCTTCTGGTCCTTCAAGTATATCTTCATATTCATAGTCACTAAAATTGAAACCATTCCTTGTACAACTATATTCAAGATGTCCAAAGTTACCACATCTAAATCACTTGAGAATTATTGGTGACCTTTTCTTGGCCTCTTTTTCTTCAATCATAAATAGAACTTTATCTCTATCATTATTTGATAAAATAGCATCACTATCACTTGAGTACTTACTTACCTTATCTGCATAGTAGCTCCTCTTTTGCCTTTGAAAGAACTTCTTTCCTTGTCTGCTTTGTCCATCCTTGCTTTTCTTTTGGCGTCGGTATATTTTTGATTCCCTATTTTTGTGATCCTATTTTTCTTCATCATTGTTATTTTTAGCTTCTTGAAAATCAATTGCATAGTGACCATACTTTCCACAATTGAAATATTTAACAGATTTTGTATCTTTAAATATTCTTGAATCCTTATTCCTTCTACCATAATTTGCTTCTTCATCATTGGATGACTCATTTCTTGATTATGTATTCTTACTCTTTGTATTCTTGATTGCTTTTAAGGTTACTTCCTTCTGGAGATTAGGTTCTTTTGTTCTTAACTCAAAAGCTATAAGAATACCAAGAAACATATCTCTTGTAAAAGAATCACCATACTTTGATTCTTCTATAGAAAAAAACTTTTCACTAAATCTTTTTGGAAGAGATCTTAAGATCTTATCACAAACATTCGATTGTTCAACCTTAAGTCCAAGTCCTTGCATAGCATTAACAACCTCATCAACTCGAAGTAGATAACTACTAATTTTTTCTCATCCTTCATTCTTAACTCTTCAAGTTATCCTTTTAGATTTTGCATAATTTCTTTCTTGGCACCTTTATCTCCTTCATATATGCTTTGCAACTTATCCCACATTCCTTTTGCATCTTGAAAATGCATAACTTTTATGGACTCTGTTCTATGCAAACCTCTCAAAATTGCATTCATTGATTTTGAATTATAATGTTGTAGAAGCTTACCTTCCTTATTTGTAGGTGGATCAACTAAGGGATCGTATCCATTTCCAACTACTTCCCAAATTTCATTGTCAAGAGCCATCAAGTAAATCTTCATTTCCAAACTCTAATATATATAATCACTTCCATCAAATATTGGTGTTGAATTATCTGATGAGCCATTCTTAGAAGTCATTTTATTCTTGTAAGATTTTTCTTCAAGTTGTTAAACTCTTCTAAAGAAACCTGCTCTGATACTAATTGAAGAACACAAGCTTATACTAAGAGGGGGGTGAATAGTATAAAACCACTTTTTACTTTTCTTTTCCAATAAATATTATACAATGTATGGATAGCAATATCAATAGCAGTAATAAAAGCAATGCATAAATCACCACACACAATAGAGACACCAAATTTACATGGTTCACCCAATGTGGGCTACTCCAAGGAGAAAATATTTTACTAAAACTTTCTCAATCAATCTCTTGGGAATATTGTTGCTATTACAATATTTATGCACCTCTATACAAAGGAGACACCAATCCCCTAGTCAAGTTCATGGATATCTATCCATAGGAGAACTCCTTTCTCCTCTTGCTATGGATGGTGATCTTATATAAGAACTATTACCCCCACTGCTCTGGCTAATGGATCTCTATCCATTGAAGACACCTATCCTCACTACCCTGGCTTAATGGATCTCTATCCATTGGATATTGTCATCCTCTATAATTTTTCACCTCCAAATTTTTGTCTCAAATCTATACTAAACTCGTTCCTTCATTTTACCAAAAATCTACTCAATATCTATCTCTAGTTTGGCACAAACCTATCTTCAAATCTACACCAAACTATATCCTTGAATCTATACTAAACACAGTCCTTCGGTCTAGCACAAATCTACTCAATATCTTTCCTCAAGCCTTAACTCAAATCTTGACTCAATCTAAAATCAACTCTGCTATATTTGTCCCAAACCTTAACTCAAGATATGAACAAATCAATCAATTCTTATCTCAAGGCTTCTCAAATACTTGTCTCAAATCTACCTTGCAAGCTTCCACAAAATCTCACACCAATATTTCCACAAGTCCTCTATAGAACTTGTCCAAAAATGCTCAATAAGTTCTCACAAGAACTTATCCAAATATTCTCAATAAGTCCTTATAAGAACTTATCCAAATCTAATCTCAATCTGTATTGTAATCTTCCACAAAAGCTTACCCAAATTTGTCCACAAGTCTTCTCAAAGACTTGCCTCAAATCTTCTCAACAAGTTTACACAAGAACTTGTCCAATCTCATAAAAATATAAAGAGAATTGTTAGAGACTCAATATACTCATCACAATACCCAAGTGTTGTAGGTGAGTTGGAGAGGAGAGGTAAATCCTCCAAGAGAGGTCCTAGGTTCAAATCTCCACCCTACCAAAAAGCTGAATTGGGTATCCAAAATCCAATTGATAATGTTGGTGCGAGCAGGGTCAGGTGTGACTCTTGGGTGACTTTGACGGTGTAGAACCCCCTGATTGTGGTCTCTCAGACCAAGGCGGCCCCATAAGGGGTTTTTGCTTAAAAATATATATATATACTCATCACAATACTCAATCACTCTTTTATAAACATACAAAGAATTATTAGATACAATAGGCTTCACATTTACCTCAATACTCAATCACTTTCTTAAATCAATTCAAAATATAGAATAGTTTTTTTTATAGAACTTGAAAAATCTCTTCACACATCCGCTTGACTAGGCTCAACCAAATCTACTCAATCAATCACTCAATGAAACAATCCTTGCTCACAAAACCTAGTCCAAGAATATAAACACTCACTCAAAATGTTTCCAACAATGCTTATCAATCAATCTCACATAACAATGATACTCATGTTCTTTTCAAACCCTAGTTCAAGTTATTCACTTAACCAATGGCTTAAACAATCTCACATAACAATGATACTCATGTTATTTTCAAACCCTAGTTCAATTTGTTTACTTAACCAATGCCTTCAACAATAATGCTTATCAAAAAAGGTTTCACTATCAACTCTTTATTCTAGAAAACATTGAAGCATTAAATCAACACACTCAAGAAGAAAACCTAATTAATTCCTTTTCACTCCAAACTTATTTTTCTAGAAAAACAACCAGTCAACTCAACTATTGAAGAATGTGCCCATACCTTTTTCTCTATGATGAAGGAATCTTAAAAATCTACGACAACCATAAACACTTATTTTCCAAGCTCAAAGAAGTTATAATATGATAAAATATCTCAAAAATACAATGTAAATATCAAAACATACATACACCTTATCACTCCATCTTTAAGAAAGCATCCATAAACATATACAAAAATATTTGACCAAATACACCTTATAATCTCCCAGTTAAAATAATATCCAACACCAAGAATAATGTCAATAAAATCACCTTCACAAAATAACTCAATGGCAAGAAGTCCTCTCAAAATATAACCAACACTTTTATCTTCAATAAACCAAAATGTCATAAATACTTTTTTTTAAAATAAAGCTAAATCCTTATTCCTCCAATTAACCAAAGTGATGATTAATAAAAATAATTTTTATATACCCCTTTTAACACCCTAGTACCTCATGTCAAAACATTAGGCAATACAAAAATATATTAAAATTTTTATTACCTTTGCCTTGGTGAGACTCGAACTCACATTGTCAGCTCTACCGTAGCCCTAGTTATGGCTCCAATAGCCACACAAGCTAGGTTCTCGTTAGGGAGCAAAGAGCACCACATGCTCTATATTTTTCCCCTAATGCGCCTAAGCAAAAAAATCACATGTCGCTTCCTTCGATGCCTCAAACACAACACACCAAAAGTTGTTGGGTGAATTGATCACGGATCACTCCACACTCAAATGCCTTAGCCCTCGATCACTTGCCACTAGGCCACACTACCTAGGTGGATATGGGATATTATCCCTCGATAATATTATCCACTTTCATTGGCACTTAAGATACGAATCTTGTCTTCTTCCTCGCATGAATTCTCACAATATGTGGTTGCCTCTATCATTTGTTCGAACGAAGGATAATTGAAATGCCACTAAGGCATATATTTTATATACCATTTGCCACCTTTTAAAACTTGAACATCGACACCTTTTTTTTTTTAATAATTAATTTATAAATTATTTAAATTCTTTAGAATTTAAATATTATAAATTAATATTTAACTCCCTTGGGTTTTATTAACATGAATTTAAAAGCTTCCTTAGGTTTTTATGAAAAACCTTTTATTTTTGCTCATCCATGGTTTTAATAAAAACCTTCCTACTTATTCTTCCACATAATATTAAAAATATTATGAATCTCTTTTGCCATTAACCTTTGCATTGTTCCTTTTGACCTTTTGGCATCAACGGTAGTTTATTCCTTGACATCAATGACAACTTTGACTCAAAATGTCGAACAACTTCAAACCTAAAATTTATAGGATATTTGAGACAATAATGGGAAGGAAAATCGATGAAAATCCAATGGTAAAGAAGGTTAAATGAAATTCTAGGGATTTCTAAGAGAAAACCCTAACTAGGTAAAATCATATCCCTTAAGGGACGATCGTGATTTTGTCAAAGTAAGGAAAGAAAAATGATTAAAAGAGGGGTGAGAGAGGCCCAAACTTGCTTTAAAAAAGTTGGAAGATATCTCTGATAGACTAGGGAAAATAACTCACTCAAGTGGATCAATTTTCCATGTCTACAAGGTGAGTGTTTTGTATTTCCTGTTTATGTAAGTGTCAATGTGTAAGACATACACAAGTGTCATATACGAGTATAATATTTAGGAAATGCACAAGTTTCATACAAGTTAGAGTGCAAGAGTCTATTGTGAGTATGTGCACAAGTATCTTGTACATAAGTATGCTAATATTTACATCCTTTTGAATGTTTGGCATCATAAGTTGAACATTTTTGGGATGAGGAATCACTTCCTAGTCTAGTTCTATTTGAGTCTAATTTAGAAAAGTATGGCTCTTATATTAAAAAGTAGAAATGCTTGAAATATTTGGGTCCTATCACTAGGGGCCAAGCAAAAGAAAAATCTAGTTAAAGTGGGAAAAAAAGTAGTCAAGCTTCTAGTTTTCCTTAGTTCTAAGGCTACTGATCCTAACCATCATAGTTGCAATTTAGATTTTGGCAAATAAAACATTCCTATGGAATATTCAAATAAAAATTTAGGTTATGAAATTTGTAGGTGTTGAATAATTGTTCGATATTTCATTATTTCATCTGTGTGAGTTTGGAAGGTCTCCATTATCTTATTTTTCTAAAAGTGTTTCTCTATTCTCCTCTTTGTAGAAGATTTGGGCTCTTTTTGAGTGAGAAAATATATTTTTTTAGCAGTATGGTGGTTTCCCATTGAATTAAAATTTGCTCCCTCAAGGCTAGGCAGGATGTTCTTTCAAATGTTGTTTTAAAACTTTGAGTGGGCTTAATGATTTTAATTTGTGTTGGTTTGAGGATCATTTGGAAATTTTTTGTTCTTCTCCTAGAGTTGTGTGCATTGGTGTTTCTCATATTGTTGAGATTTCCTAGTCCTTCTCTTTCATATCGACCTCTCTTTCTTTTTGTTGTTTCCTTTGGGGATCCTTAAAACCCCTATGTAAAAGGTTTTGGGTTCCTTTCAATATCCCTCTTCCATATTATCAAAAAATAAAAGTGTGCAAATATGTAAAGAGGGGATGTGCACAAGTTTCTTGTATTAGGAGTGCATGTAGGATAATAAGGGTCATGTAGTAGTGTAGAAGTGTCATAGAGCCAAGTGTGAAAATAAGAAGGAAGTAGAGAGTCTAGTATGCAAGTGGAAAGATGATAAGCCAAAGGTCATTGAACATGTCATATACATAGCAATAGTCAAGTACTTGAAGAGTCACATTACTATGGCTATATTATTGAGATAAAGCTACGTAAAAAGATATAGCAATTTGGTATCTGATTACAAAAGGAAGGTATTGAAAATAAAGCTTGTATATAGACTTTGAGAAATTAATATTGTAAGTTTTCTTCATGAATATTCATGAATGATTTTTTCCATTTACATTCATATTTGATATTATAAGTGAATGTTATTTCACTATTATATCATCCTTGATATACATAATGTATTGAACATATATTATTCTACTCTTAATATTAATATCTTGACCTTTAATATTATGGATTATTTATCAAGGGACTTGTGATATTTTGTGGTAGTAAGGCTTAAATATGAACAGTGGTATCAAAACCATCATTATTTAAATCTATCCACTTTTTATATAGTTATATTAGAGTTTGTCCACTTTGAAATTAGTGAAGACTTGGACTCTATTTTTAAAGGTAGATATTGAGTAGATATTGAGAGGATAAGGAAAGTCACCCTAATTTGGATGCTAGGGTCTTTCCACTTGGTTGAAGAAAACCTAATGAAGACTAGGACTCAACTAATTTGATAGAAATCCAACTTGGGAGAAAGTTGGGAATTGATAGAGAGAGAGAGCCAACTCATGAGAAAGTTGGGAATTGATAGAGAGAGATCCAACTTGGGATATTGTTGGACATGAGATGACATTCATAATCACCTTGATATTGATATTGGATTCTCTAGAAAAGAGGAGAATCATATTTTGTTCTTAGGTATGACCTAAGACATTGGAGAAAGACTTTAGGTATCGTATTTAAATCCCAACAAATATTGAGAAGCATCAAATATTTCTATAGATATTGAGAAGCATCAAATATTCCTATAGAGATAGAGAAGTATTCTAGCTTTCTAGCTTTAAAATTTGAGAAGCAGTGTATAGAGAAGGATAGTACTAAGAAGTACAGAGAAGCCTTCAAATATAAAGGTATAGAAAAATAATTATGGTTAAAACGATGTTGACTAAGAATAATACATATAATCTTATCCTTTGATTCAATAAGTACCAAAAAGATAAAGGTATTAAATAATATTTATAAGTCTATGAGCCATTTCTACACAAAGTTAGAGATCATCATGAGGAGAATATTGGACAAGTATTTTTGCACTATCCTAAAGAGTAACTAGAAAATAATGTGGACAAGAGTTAGGTTGCTAAGTAGAGAAATTTAGATGCCATTAGAATATGGAAAAATTTAAGTGTTCTAGCTAAATTGTTGTTAAGCATTAAGTGTTATCAAGACACTTCCTTACAAGGAAAACATAGAGATAAGACCAAGCATTAGTAAAGCACTAGAAGAACAGAAAGCACTACCAATGCTAACATCAAAAATATATTAGAAGGATATAATACTAGCACCATAAAATATTTATAAGGAGATCAGAATGCTATAAGAAGACTACATTAATAAGAGTGCCTCCAACAAAAGAAGACTATATTAGGAAAACATCATCCAAGCATCTCCAACAAAAGAATAATAACCATAGAAGGGCATCATCTAAGAATCTCTAGAAGAAGAAAATTAACAAAAGTATATTATCATATAAGTGTTATTAAGTTCTATTTACATGGATGTGGAGGAACATTGCATATAGGAAAGCAGTCACCACAATATCATTGTCTAGAGAATTAATTATCTTCTTCATAGAGAAGAAGGTGAGGAGAACAATGTAGTGAGAATACCATTATTTTTATAACATCTACAATAAAGTAATTTCAATCATCCTAAGCATTGAATAAGGACATTTCTTACATTGTCCATGAGAAGGACAGAAAACAAACTAAAGAAACATACCCTGAAGGTAGATACTCAATAGTCATTAATGTAGAAAGAAACCAACATTATAAAAATTTCTTTTAACATTTAAATGTTTGGATAGCACATGGATTTATGGTTGAGGATGGCACATTTGTAAAGGCTATTTAAAGTGCAATGTAAAGATGTTAGTGCATCTAGGCCAATTTGAATTAGCAAGCAAGTGATGAAAGTTTAAAATATAAGTCAAATAAGTTGGTGAATAAAGTTAGCTATATTACATTAGTTAAAATTAAAGATTTAAATACTTTAATTAGAGTTATAAGTTTAATTAGTTGGAGTTAATTATAAAAGTAATATCTAGAATGATTTATAAGATATAAGTTTTATAACTTGAAATTATTATTTGAGTTTTTAAATATTAAAGCATGGAGTGATAAGGTTTTCTACTTCAAATAGTTTTTAAGGTTTATTTAATTTTCTAAAGTTTTGATATTAGAAGATATTTGAAGAAATTTAATTTAAAATATTTATTTATTTTTAAATTTATTAGATATTTTCTTGAAATTCTTAAATTTTTTGAGAAAAAAATGAAATTAAAAGAAGTTTTTAAAATTTTGCAAATTTAATGTATTAGGGAGTTCATCAAAGGTTTAGAAATTTTAAAATTTGCAAATTTCTTATTTGATTTATCTCCTAACATGGGAGATATAAGGTTTGCTACTTCAAAGGGATTAAATCATAGAATTGATTCATATCGTGGAAGAAATTATTAGAAATGCATTCAGTGAAGATAGTGGAGAAATGGTGAACACGGTAAAGTTTTATTCTCAAAACTTAATAGATAACTTTGATGGAAAGAAGCAAATATAAAAGGAGTTAAAAGAAAAACTCTATATTTTTCAAGGATGTAAAATATGAAAATTTCACAACACTCATAAGTTATATTCATGAAAAAAATAGAACATGATGGAATTCAAAGAATGTAGGCAGTAAATCCACCTCCAAGAACAAGAAGAAATAAGTTTAGATTTGCACAATTTTGTCAGTTTTGTCAAATGTATAGTTTTGTTAAAATACACAATGTAGGGTTTTTCTAATTGCACAATGTAGGGTTGTAAAACATACAATTGGGTGTAATTTTACAATTTCATAAATATGAAATTAGATGTGAAATGAAATTAAGTTGAAATGTGCATTTAGGTTAATCTAATAAAAATAAAATTAGACTTAGGAAAACCTTCATGCAATTTAGTTATCTTACAATATGGTGGTTGTGAATATTGGTTGTCTTAGGAACCACTTTGGAATGGCTTGGGAAAGCATTATAAATCCCTACCATTCAAATTTTGATGGTAGTTCAATGGTTCTTGATAGTTGTCTATTGTTGTTCATACTTACAAAAGAATGGTTCATTATTGTTATTGATTGATAAATTGTTATGCCTAATGAGAGATTGTTATTCATGGTGATATTGAGATGTTTATATGCTATTATAAGATTTTTGGTAATGCACAGTAAGTCAAATTGATGGTAATATTCATAGACAGTATTTTTGGACTTGCATGTTAGCAAATTAGATTGATAATTGCTCCATAGAAATAGATAATTCTTAGTTGGGCAAGACATGGAGTATGAGTTAAAAAATATACAACTATAAAATTGTAGTAAGTATTTGGAAAAAATTGTATAGTCAGCTAACCAGCCATACAAATGAGCAATTACTCCATTTTGGGATTGCATTTGCATAATTGACTTGGTCAAAGGTGGAAAATGAAGACTTAGAAGAGAACAATTACAAAACTATCTAGTTTGAGTTGCAAAATAACTTCTAGTAAATTGTACAAGTGTAAAATAATATAATCCAAGGTGTTGGATGATTTGGATCATACAAATATATGATTTGGCAGCTATACAGATAGTTTTATAATTTTTGTAAATTGTACACTAGCAAATCGTACGACTATATGATTTGGACCAACTCAGTTACAAAGCATTAGGATTCATCCCAAAACCTTATAATTCACCTCCCCATCTAGAATACTCTTCCTTGTGCTAAATTTGTATTGTTTTCCAAA
The DNA here is from genome assembly GCA_028583015.1 of Wollemia nobilis. Lineage (NCBI taxonomy): Eukaryota > Viridiplantae > Streptophyta > Pinopsida > Araucariales > Araucariaceae > Wollemia > Wollemia nobilis. Next base: position 72,456 of record JAQPPZ010014887.1, on the reverse strand, counting down.
TTAAATTTGATAATTGACACCATTTTTACTAAAAATAGGGTTAACATTATCGCAGTTGAGAAGGATCTACAAGTGATAATCTTTGAGTAGAAAAATATTTAAGGTGAATGATAGATATATGTTTGCAAATATGTAGGAGATGAAATCAAGGAGAGGAGTAGATTACAGTAATAATAAGCACAACAATTTCTCAAAGGGATAATGTGAACAACTCCGCATAAAATATGAATAAACTATTGATAGAACAAGTATGGACTTCAGACGAAGCACACATTGAAATGTGGGGCACATTACTAATAGTTATGGAAGAATGGGTACAATAACCACCAAGAGTCAAGGAAAACATTGGCATAAGAGGAGACATTGATGAAACTATGTGATAATATAATGAGTGGATGGTAACACTTGAACAAGCAATAGAAATATTGCAAAGGGGTAAAAATCATAGGAGCTAAGCACCAGAGCAATAGTGTGTGAGGTCTCAAGAAATAGGATCAGAGCCATAGTTTACATGCTAATAGATGATGTCATAGAGTGAGGATGCATAGAAATTTTAAATATGACTATTTTGTGAGGATAAGGTACCTGGGATAGAAGCATCTGATAAATATTAGTAGAGTGGATCACCCACACAAAGGAGAGATCAATCAATTATTTTTGATGAAACTTCATCAAGTGATGAAGGATGGCTAACATAGCCATAAGAGCAAGAAAAAAAATATGTTCACCCTTCATGGGAGAAGGGAAGGAGGACCCAAAAAGGTATATCAATACATGCATAATCATTTGGAAAGAAAATGGTGTAAACCAACCAGATGAATGATTGTAGTTATTTCCTACCACATTGCAAGGATTTACAATAAATTGGTATCTAAAGTGAGAGAATACACTAGAATTGTGAGTATGGAATATGATGAAGGATGCTTTCATCGAGGAATTTTATCCCTTGAGATATGATGATGATAGTGTAACAAAAATATACACCACAAATCAAGGTGTTGATGAGGATGTAAAAACATACAACCATCAATTAAAACAACTAGCCAACAAAATGCAAGTACCACCAGCAGATGCACTGTTTAAACAATGGTTTCTTGATGGGTTACTACCAATATATAAGAATAATATCAAGGTAGTACCATCCTCAACATTTGAAGAAGTTCTAGATAAAGCAAAAATTTTTGAGAGTGAGGAGAAGTAGATAATAGTAGGGATCACGATACATGCTAGGCATGAAGATTCAAACAATGGTGAAGAGGATAAAATACATAAAACTATCCAATCATTTAAAAATGAATTTTATAATTTAATAAAATAATCCAAAGGAGATAAAAGGAAATATTTAAAGGATATTTGGTGTATGAAATGTAAGACCGAGGGGTATTCAAATTTGAAGAGTTTTTCTTGGATTCTTTTGTCATTACTATGCAAAAGCCTGTATATAATGCACTATTGGGAAGAGGTTGGCTAAGAGTAGACAAAGTTAATCATAACTAGGGAAGATATCAGATCATATTTAATAAATGAAAACATAAGTATATTATTAACTTGAAAAATCAAATAATTAGTGAGGATGTTTCCATGATAGATGAATCGAGCAATTCTTCAGGTGAAGAAGAATATAAACCAAATGAAGAAGGGATGTTGTACCTAGAAGAATGTAGCAAGGATAAAAATTGATCTAATAGTGAACTCTTTAATTGGAATATTAAGGAGTATGAGGTTTTTCACCCCAATTTCCTCTATATCAATATAGATGAGATCACTTAAAATAAAGACAAGAAGAAGGTTGGTAAGAAACCAAAAGAAGAGGAACAAGAAAAATGGATATTTCCTAAGAGTTTTGTAGAATATACAATCAGATATGTAGAGATAGATGTGAGACTAATGCATTTGATGAATTTGGAAAAGGCTAAAGTAGATCCATAAAATATCAACTATGAAGTACCTAGAATCATAGATGTGAATCTAGGAATGAAGAGTGAACCTAGAATGATCCATTGTGGTGATGATTGAGATCCAATATTGAAAGCAATAGATTTCAAAATATTATTGGAATACAAGGATGTTTTTGCATGTATTTATAAGTATTTGAAAGGCATACCACCAAAATTATATGTCCATAAAATTACATTAATGCTTGGGGTACAACCAGTGAGAAGGAGGCCATATAGAATGAACCCCAAGTATGCAACCCTATTGAATATAGAGATATGTAAGATGTTGGATGTAGGCATTATTTTTAGAGTTACCATGAGTGAGTGGGTTTCACCTATTATGGTCACCTTGAAAAATAAGTGGATAATATTTGTATTGATATATATTTTTGAAGTTTGAACATAGTAATGATTAATGATCCCTTACCTATCCCTTTCACATATTTCATTCTAGAGGAAGTAGCAGGTCATGAAATTTATTCATTCTTGGATGGGTTTTCTAGCTATAATCAAAATTAGTATAGCCAAATAAGATAATTTCAAGATCATATTTACCATAGAGAATGGAATTTATGCATATAATAGGATTTCATTTGATCTATGTAATACCTCAACAAAATTCTAGTGTATTATTTTGTACATCTTTGATAAGTTGGTGACAAGAAAGTTCAAGGTATTCTTGGATGATTGGTCCATCTATGGTTGTATCAAGGACCATCTACTAGCCTTGAGTGAATGTATGAGATTATGTAGGAATGAACAAATATCCTTGAACCCTAGGAAATATTATTTAATGGTACCATATGGAAAATTGTTAGAACATATAGTGTGCAGTGAAATATTGAATACTGATCCTGATAAAATTCATGTCATTTTACATATGGAGGAGCCATACGATGCAAATTCATTAAAAATATTCTTAGAAACCATAGGATATTATCAAAGGTTTATCAAGAATTATGCACATGTGTCCTACCCATTAGACTCATTAATGAAAAAAATGTTCCTTTCAGTTGGATGAAAGAGCACTAAGGAGATTTCAAGGAATTGAAATCAAAACTTGTGAGTAGTCCCATTTTGGTGTTTCTAGATTGGGATAAATAGTTCCATGTCTATATCGATGCTTCCAATTTTGTAATAGCATGTGCAATAGCCTAGGAAGGATAACATAGGTTGGATCAACCTATTTATTTTTTATTTTGTCTATTGTCAAGGGTAGAAAGGAATTATAGTACAACATAATAAGAGGCTTTGGGAATGGTATATGTGGTACAAAAAATTAGGCATTACCTATTAGTAAACACATTTTCATTATATGTCGATCATCAAGATTTATTTTACCTCATAAACAAACTAGTGATACAAGGGTGAGTCAACAGGTGGTTCATCACTTTACAAGAATTTATATTTTAGTTGGTAGTAAGACCTAGTAAAAAGCATGTGATTACAGACTAGTTGTCCCAAATACAATTAGGAGAACCTATAAGGATGGTAATTTTGGATGAATTCTTGTATGTGCAATTATTTGAAATTGCTATTGTACCATAATGGTACAAGTTAATTGGGGAATACCTATCCACAGGGGTGTTTCCACAGGACTTGAAAACAATAGAGAAGAGGAAACTAATCTTGAATTCAGCACCTTTTTAGTTGATAGCTAGATTATTGTATAATATGGGTACAAATAGTATTTTGTGAATATGTATAATGGAGGAGAAAGTCAATACAAAATTAAAAGATTTTTACAAAGGCCTAGCATGAGGATGCATGGGACCATATTCCACTGCTAGGAAGATACTCTTGGTAGAACTATGGTGGCCTATATTGTACAATGATGAAAAGAAATATGTACAAGCATGTGACAATTATAAAAGAGTGGAGAAGCCACTACGTAGAGACTTCATGGATTTGCATCTATCATAACCTCAAGAATTGTTTGAGATATGGGATTTAGATTTTTTTGGACCATTGAAAATCACCCATAGGAAAAAATTATGGTATATAGTCGTAGCAATGGAATGCCTAACAAAATGGGTAGAAGTGAGGGCACTACCAAATAACACGACAAAAATTACAACCTGATTCTTGTATGAACATGTGATCACAAGATTTGGAATTATGTTATGAATAACATATGATAGGGAAGGTCACTTGTTAATGAGTTTATTAAGAAGTTGATAGAATTCAATATTTTACATTCATTTTCAAGTCCAAACTACCCTCGATCAAATAGGTAAGTGGAAGCAACTAACAAGGTCCTGATTTCTACGTTGTATAAGACCTATGGTATAGAAGGATCAGATTGGAAAGAAATGTTACCATTTGTTCTATGGTTTTATATGACAACCTTCAAGTCTACGACAAACCATATACTATTCTAGCTAATGTATGGTTAGGAGGTAGTAGTGACAATAGAGTTATAGGTATCGAGTTCATAGATAGTTGTGGAGCATCGCTTGGGTGACCAATAAAGCCTAGAAGAGTGATTGGTCACACTTATAAAGCTAGATGAAAGGAGAGTCATGACACAATGGGAAATCGAAGAGACCTAGAGGTGAAGGAAATTGTGGCATGATAAACATCTCCACAAATTAGAAATTAAGTAGGTCGAATTAGTTCTTAAGTTCAATGGGAAGCAAGAAATCAAGCTTGGGAAGTTGAAGATTTTATGGCTTGGTCTCTTTCAAGTTTTGGAAGTAATGGATAATGGGGTAGTAAATTTGTAAAATTTGAATGGGATAGTCATGCTAAAAACCATGAATGGTTAAAATTTGAAACCATATAAAGCATAGTGTATGCTCATTTCTTCACAATGGATTGAATGATGATAGTGAGAGGAAGCTAAGTCTGGAGAACCATGACAAGAATTGCAAAATATACCATAGGAAGATAGTGATATAGGGATTACACATCTATTTGCATAAGGGGAGGAGGCACAACCAATTATAGAACAAGAATTGGTACCTCATCCTAGTGAAAGGATAAGAATGCAAGTACACGTGAGGTTCATAGATAGAATATAATGAATCAAAGAAGAGGAGGAAGAATGGATACCTCAAAATAAAATAAGGAATTCAAAACTAGTATTGTTAACAATAAATTAGGAGAAATAGGAAGAAACTAACCAATTAGAAGAAGCAATAGTGTATCCACAATTAGAAAAAATGGAGTGGTCTCAGATAGAAAAATTTCAATGTAGGATATGACTAATGGTATAGTATGAAGACAAAAAAATACCTTTGATATGGAAATTCTAGATTTGAACGAAGGTGGATCTATAAAAGAAGAACTAATGGGACTTACTCTATTAGCTCAAATAGGCACGTTGCAGAAAAGTATGTAACATCAATAAAAATAGTTATAGGAAGAGCATTAATCATTACAAGAACATAATGCAAGACTTCAAGGATAGATCATCTAGGAGTTGGATGAAATAATGCAACAACTTGATGAGAAACATGTTGTAAGGTAGAGAGAAATAAGAGTAAGAGAGTATAGAAATGAAGTTTCACCTCAAGTAAATATTATAGAACAAGAAGGTGTAATTTGTAGTGAGGAATAGAAGTCACAAGTTGAACTACGAGGCATGACACATGATCTGCAAATTACAAATGAAGTAGCAGAGATAGTTTGGTAGGAAATTGAAGAAGATGTGACACTACCTAAACAACAAGGAAATGCACATGAGGTTTCAAGGGATTATAGTGATGATGGAATGCCTTGGATAATGAGGGATAGTATCCAAGACACTAGTGATGACTTCTTAGCCAAGATGTAAGAACCACATGTTCATCCTGATCCAGATGCTTATGTGATAACCTTTTTCTAGTTGAGAAGTGAGGAGGTTTAAACGAATAATGAATTTACCAATAGATTGGTTGGCACAAGGATAAGATAATAATAATTATTCAAGAACTGAGTCTAAATTTTTGGAAGACTATAAGGAAAATTTGGAAAAAAATTCCCACAATATCATTTTGAGGAAATACGATGAATAAGATGACTGACATATGTGGATCATTAGATAAGATTATTATGATAGTTGTCACCACACATCCAAGTAAATTAAGGAAACCTACCAAATATAGAGTTTGATGATGTGACTCCTACTACTCAATAAAGGGGAGGATCTATCCAATAACAATATCAACAATAAGGAATTCCAAGTATCACAGGGTAACAAGGAGATCATAGAGGGATATGGTAGCCAATGAATAAAAAAATCATTCATATCCTTTACCTAGAGGAGGAAGAGAAATAATTTGAACTCCTACTCTGATATGGTCTAGATAAAATAATGAGGCACCACACTGACCCTTTGATTAGATTATGAATGTACAAGGACACAATGAGTGAGGAGGATTCTTGCCAAACCTTATGGGGTGATACCCACTAAGGTGACCACCAATGCATCAACAAGGACCAAGAAGAATATAATATAGAAGAGGCTTACGTCATAGATATGTTGACCCATTAATTTTTTAAGGGGTTTGATAGCAAGAGGATAAGGTCACAAAATACAAGTGTAAAATAGAGGACTTGTTGGTATAGGGAGAGTACGATTTGCAGAGGAGGCCAATCAAGGTTGACAAAGGAATCATTCACCAAGTTTAGAGGTTGATTTAGTCCTTGGGGATAGAAGTAGAAGTCACCCCAATGAAAATATAATAGTAAGGGCATATTCACCTAATGATCAATCAAGTGGGAAAAGGAGAAGCCTCGAATAAGAAAACTTGACTTTGGAAGGAGGAAATTATGTAATTGCAAATTGTACAACTTGTAATTGTACAATTCAAAATAATGTAGATGGTAATTGTACCATTCTGAATTGTATAGTTGACCATAAAGAGGGAGTAAATTGTACTTTTGACCAATCGGAGCCAAATTTTATGATTATGCAACATCCAATTACATGAAATGAGGTGATGGAACCTCCAAATGACACATCGGTAGAAGAAATCATACAAGTGAATGTTACTATACATTTTTCTAGAATGTAAGTGTGAAATTAGTAATTAAAAAAGTATAAAAATAGAAAAATAATCTTGATTTTGAAAATCCCTCAAGACACAATTAGTATGAAAGATGGTTGAAAATCAGAAATGGTGATCTCTTCTGAATAAAAATAAAAAGAAAAGAAAAGAAAAAGAAAAATAAAAGAAAAGAAAAATAAAAAGAATAGAAAATAAAAAGTAAAAGAAAAGAAAATAAAAAGAAAAAGAAAAGAAAAGAAAGAATAAAAAATTCAAAATGTAAGAAAAGGACAAAAATTGCATGCACAAAGAGATGAGTTGGAAATTATCCATGCAAAAATATGAAAACACATGCAAAGTAGGCTAAGGTGGTACATTTTCATGTAGGGGGATTTTTAATTATAAAAACCAGATACCATGCATATTATTTTTACCAAATTTTGATAATTGCATTATATAACTGAGCAGTGTATTTTGGAGCAGTTGGGAGCAAGGAGTGTGCAAGCAAGCAAATTTTTATGAGATGGGCATGCAAATATCCCATGTTCATTAAAATTTCTTGGACCATTTTAGCATTTGCATTGTAGAATCTTCTTGTTTTTGAAAAAGCAAGTTGGTGATGAAGAAAAAATTAGGGTTTACTTTGAAGAAAATTTAGGTTTTTTAGAAAAAAATCAAGGGAAGCAAAATTCAAGCTGGTAAAGCTAGGGTTAGACCGAAATAATGGTATAAAAATCCCTAAGTGATGAAAAAATTTTCTAGGGTTTGATTTATGTGTTTTAAAAAAGTATAAGAGGGAAAAAATTGAAACCCTAGTGCATGAAAAATTTAGCCGATGAAAAAGCTAAAATGTTTCAACCATTACATGTGGATAAGAATAAAGATAAGGTTGTATAGTAGTGTAGACATAGAAAATTGACCCACTTTAGTGGTAAATCTTCCCTGATCCTTTTTGGAGACCTCCTTGGACTTGCCTAGGATAAGGGTAAGGATTCTCCCCCTCTATTTTTGCTTTTTCACCTCTTTATGGGAAATCATGCTCACCCTTAATGAGGTGCGACTTTGCATAAGTAAAATTGTGGTTGGCCTTTATGGGGCACAATTTTGTATTTTTAGGTTTTCTTCAAAGGAAATCCTAATTTTTTGGGTTTGGAATGTTTTACATTGGTCCTCCTTGGTTTTCTCGTCTTTCTCACCTTCAAATCCACTATATAAGGAGGGTTTGAATTCACTTTTCACACATAATTACATAACATGGATTATTTACAATTTACTGCTCATTAACATTTGATTTCTTGTAAAGTGTTCTTCTTTGATCTGCATCCTTATTTTTCATTCACAAGCTAATTAACTTTAGATTATGAAGTTTGATTGGTTTTCTACTGCATTGGATTGTTGATTTCTTCTGCTCACTCTTGGTGGATTGGTGTTGAAACCCTAAGGATAGATCAACCATTAGGGAGGTCTCAAACCTTTCTGCTTGATTCCTCACACTCTTCCAAGTGAAAGCACTCTGCTACATCTTAGGTTTATTGTTTCATTTTTATCTGAGATGTTTTATCTCACTTTAGAGAAATCATGGCCAATCTACTATGGGGTGCTATTCCACCTGTGCATTATCACACTCGCTTGTTATGGGGTGTGATCTCACCTGAGAAAAACATAGGGGTAATATATTATCCCATAATTTAGCATTGCATTCTAGGCTTCATTTAGAGCTTGATAGTATATTATATTTTGTGGTTCCATCATTCTAATTTATTGTATTGTATTATGTTTGTTTTCTTCCAAAGGTCAATTTTTGCTTTTATTTATCAAAGTTTATATAAAAGGACCTAGGGGACTTAACTGATGCATCTCTAAGCATTGTTGAATAGTGGCCTAATCAGGCTCCCTAAAGCTAATCATATTTTTTAAGTTTTTATAAATATTTATTGCAGGAAAAAGAATTATTAATAGCATTGGATAAAGGAATAAAGGTAAATATAAATAATTGGATGAACTAAGTGTTATGATTAGTTTCTAGATTATTTTTTGAGTGCCTTATATTTATTTTTTAAACCATAGATATGATTTTATATAAATATATTTAATTAAGTTCTAGGTATTTGAAAGATAAATAACATATAGTGTGCACTTAGGGTTAATCATGTTTGTGCATCTCTTCTTGAGCCCTTGATTAATTTTTTTCTATTTAGAACTCTAGGTTAGAAAAACATTCAAAGAAAAGAATAATTCTAGGGTTTAGCTCTTGTATTGCTGCATTATCCTTTATATTTTATAGCATAGATCTAGAAAGTCCAAATCTAGGTGTCTGTATTGAAACTCGTACATAAAACATTATTAAAAACCAAAGTACTTGGAGAGAGTCCTTAAACCATTCATGGTTAACCCTTCCTCCCTAGAACCAAGTGTAGAGAACAAAATACCCCATGGTTCACCCTAAAGTCTTATCTCTTGCGGATCCAACTTTTGGTAATTGTACACAGTAGGGCAGTTTCCACCCTACATCTTCAGTGAACCCGACGTGAACACCTCCTTTCTTTAATTTTTTTTTTAAGAATGATCATTAAATTTGTTTGTGTGGCTAAAAAACCTTAATAATAATTTTAAAAATATTTTTGTTTCTATTGTTAACATTCTCTTCTATCCTTTCACTTTTATAATGACTCATTTCCTTAGAAGTTAGTGAAAGCAACTTGGATCTGCTTATGTTCCTCCTGAAGATGATTAGATTGATAGAGAGGATCCTAGCATAGATCCAAAAGAACAAGGTAATATGGAAATTTAAATGAATTTTGATTCTTATGAAGGCCCTAATGGTGGGTTTGTATTTTCATAATTTAAGCATATTTGGGATTTTATGAAAGCTAATAGGGATAATATATTGGAAGGTATGGAGCAATAAGCTCATCTCGAAAGAGGTGAAACTCCTCCACATCCTCATCCAATAAGCTCCCCTATGCTTGACCAAAATAATCCATTGCCTAAATCAATGCATCCTAATAATTTGAACCAAGTTGTTGACACTACTACAACCACCAACACTGGAAGGAATCTGCAAGCTCCTCCAATTAGTAGTACTACTCAAAAGTGTTTTCAATTTCTTCCTCAACCTTCTAATATAAACAAATTTTCTTCTGTTCTACCAAATGTTAGTTGTCCATTTTCACAAGGTGCCACATATAACAATAGTATCCATACCTCACACCTGAATCAAGCATTGGTTCCTCAAAACACGTGGGAATATCAGAATAATGCATAACAGTAATCCAAAAGTGTATAATTTGGCAAATATGGTAAAGAATTTGGTTTCAAAAGTTGATATGATTCAACCTTCAAGTTTTACTTACAGTTATAAGGAAATGTGTAATCAGCCATGGATCCTATTGTTGTTGTTAGGCCTTATCCTAAGTATTTTTTCTATGGTAGTTTTACCTATTTATAAGGGTACAAAATATCCAATTGAGCATTTAAGAATATTTAGAACAAATTGTCATGATCTTATTTATGATGGCATGTTGTTACTTAAAACTTTTTCTAAGAGATTTGGTGGTATGACATTAGAGTGGTATTATCGATTACCCAATAATTCCTTGAAGAACTTTGAATAAATAGTAGAATTATTTGTTCAAAAGTTTGGTGCTTACACTGAAAAGAAAATAACAATGAAATATGTTCATAGTTTGAAACAAAGTAAAGAGGAAAGTTTTTCAGAATTCTTGGCTCATTGGAGAAGTTTAGTTGGACCTTTGAGATATACTTTACCACCGAAAGATATACTTGAGATATTTATTGGTAATTTACAAGAACAATTATCTTATGCATTAGAGACTACTACTATTACATATTTTGATCAAGCATTTGATTTAGAAATAAAATTAGAACAAGCCCTTATCAGAAGAGGCCAACTCAAAGTCAAATATGAGACCTACTAAGTCTCAACATAAGAACAAGCACATAGTAGGTGATAATGTAATTTTTAGTAGGCCTTTTAATAATGTTACTAACAACCTACAAAATATAGTACTTTAGAAACCTCCAAAAAGAAATTTTACAAGGCTTAATATGTCTATGGAAGCACCTTTGAAACAAATTTTAGAAGCCAATGCAATTGAGTTACCTCCCATAAGACAACTAGATACTACAACTCATTGGTATAATGTAGGTCAACATTGTGCATATCATAGAGTGGAAGTTCATTGGATAAATTCTTGTAAGAAGTTGAAACATGTGGTTCAAGATTTGATTGATGCAGGACGTATTGACTTAGGTAATTCTTAGATAGTGAATAATAAAGTACCTACCCAACAAACTATGACTACCAATCAAGATATGGGAATATTTAAGGATCCATATCCAAAAAATAATCAACAAATAGCAAACTAGGTATCTCATCAGAATGAGCCTCCTCCCTATGATAATATGGTTGGTATGGTTGGTTTAACTACAAGAAGGCAAACTCAAACTCAGCATCCTCAGCAAGGATATAATTCTGTATTACAACCTTATTCAACATTGAAGAATAATCAGAGAAAATTTTCAGATATAGGGTTGCCACCGACCATAGCCTAAGGTTTCATTTGATCTTCAAAAGCAATTGGCTAGTACTCCAACAAAGATATCAATTTTAGAACTCTGGCAAACTTCTCCTAACCATATATATACTTTTATGGAACTTCTAAAGAAATAATAGGTTCCCTCATATATTTCTCCCAATGTTATAGTTGATGTTGTAGGTTCTCTTGGGATACATCACATCTCATTCTCTTATGATGATAAAAATTGCTCAAACTTGCAAGAAGATACTTCACTTTACATCACTGCACTTATTGGGGATACCTTTATTAAGAGAATTTGATAATGTTTCTTCCCTAAATTTGTGTACATATCAATTTTTTAAAAGAATTGGATTAAAAGAGGAAGATTTAATGAAAGATACAATTATAAAAGCTTTCAACAATGAGTCCCAAGAACCTTGTGGTGTCACATCTCTTCCCCTTAGGGTTGGGCCTAGAATATTAGATACTTTATTTTATATGGTACATTGTACTACATATTTTAATATTATTCTTGGATGACTTTGGATTCATGTAATGAAGGCCATCCATTCTACTCTTCATAAATGCTTTAAATTTGAATTTAAGAACCAAGTTATCACCATTCTAAGTTGACCCTTGACTATTTAAGTTTTTTTCAAATGTAGAGCAAGCTCGATCTGAGTTTAACCTATGTCCTTCCATTTATCAAGGGTTTCTCCGCGTTCCTCATCTCACATATCATAATAATTTAAAAAAAATTAATGAGTGAGGAACACATCTCAAATTTCTCATCTTAGGATTATGATAATCAATTTTTTTAATCACCTCTTCTGGATCTATCCAAGCTACCACCATCACCAAGAACCATGGGTTTTCCCCATAATAAATGTGGTGTTGTACACATTGGCACATGTACCTTTTTCTTCATAGGAACTACCTTTGAAGAAAAGATATGTGGTAGCAACCCCTCTCCTATTGAGCATTATTTTGATTATTGTTACCTTTCCAATGACTACCCACTTCCTAAACAAATCCTATCGAGTATGGGATATGTAGGTAAAGGACTGGTGCCACAATAAAAGGGAATTCAAGATAATTTGGATGTCGAGATCTGACTTGGAAGATGTAGCATAGGTTTTATACCTAGTAAAGACTAACGTTTACCATTTGACAATGATGATCATCTTATGACTTATGGTGAATATATGGATTATCAAAAGTTAGGAGTGAGTGATGAGGATGATGGTCCCCCTTATTCTTATAAGATATTTTTTTACAATATGATTGATTCAGTATGTTCTAAAATTAAGCCTTCTATTTTAGAAGTAGATCATGCTTGGTTGTTTTATGATGATATTTATATTAAAAAGAACGGTTTTGTTCGCAAGAGTATTGATTACCGTTCCATGGTTGTTAGAGAAAAATCAATGAAGGAGCTTCTATGTGACTTTTATCATCGATATGACTTAATTTTTGGGGATTTCTTTGAGGAAATAGTTCATGGTACACTTGTTTCTTATCCTAAGAAACGCGACACACTTAGATTTTGCATCGATTTTCATTCTACTTGTTTAAATTAATTAATTAAATTAATTAATAATAAAAATAATAAAAACAAATAAAAATTGCATCAAATTAATTAATTATCATTTAGTTATGCATTTACATTTCCATTGCATCCTTCTTCTTGTTCATACTGCATTGTTACTTGTCATCCTTTTGCATTGCTTGCCTTACATGCTTGAGTGTCATATTTTGCATGATTGCTTTTTCGTGACTTCTTGATCATATAGATTTTTGGGGATCTTCTGATAATGACATGTGATGATACCTAGTTAGGTCCTAGATCATATGCATTGCACCCTCTCTGGGGTTCTGATGCCTAGTAATATTCCTACCTAGGGTTTTCTTCTTCAATCTTCTTTCTTGCTTTTATTTGCTTCTTCAAGTTCTATCTTCCTTGGTCTTGGAAGTAGTGAGTATATCTTAGATCAAGGATGATAGTTTTTTAATATTTCCTTGTTGCTTTTCCTTTGACTTTCTTTTCTTCTTTGTCTTCCTTTGCTTTTGGTAAGGAGATACATATGATTTATTTATTTATATTTTTCAAAGTTGTCTTCTATGCACATTTTTACACACTCACTATATTGTGTTAAGATTTAAACCCCTATCAGAGGTAGCACTCACCTAATATATTTTATCATTATATTACATCCCACATGGAATAATTATACATCCTAGTGAGTATCTTAACGGATATGATCTTCTATCGGGTTATACTCCCTTTTGAATTAGCAAGCTCAAAACCCATTATAGGATAATCTCCTTGGCCATTTTTTAGCAGGTCTTGGCATACATCTTAACGAGTAATCGCCCCACAATAGTCAATTAATGAGTATCCATGCATTTCATATAGTCTTGCATTAAGATAGATTGCATGCATAAAACATCAAAATTAAAAGAACATCTAGTTAAATAAAATCACATGCACACAATAAAAAAAAATATAAAATCGTGACCTTTTTTCTCTCCAACGGTGGACTCTCATCCTTGTCGCGATATCGCGACCGTTTTTCTCTCCAACGGAGGTCTTCCTTTTTGTCGCGATTTCACGACACCTTTTATTCTTGGCAGCAGGCTTCCACTTTCGTCGCGATTTCGGGGCTCTTTTTCTATTTCGGCTACGGTCTGCATTCTTGTCACGATTTCGTGACACCTTTTCTCTTCGGCAGCGTTTTCAATTCTTGTAGCGACTTCGTGACTTCTTTTTCTTGTCATGATTTCATGACTCTTCTTCTCGACCGGCTCCAACCCTGCAACTTGTCGCGATATCGCAACACTTTGCAACATGTCACGATTTTGCGACTTCTTTCCTTCTTTGGCTTCGATGGTGATTCTTGTCATGTTTTTGCGACTTCTTTTCTTCCTTTGGCTTCTACGGTGCTTCTTGTCGCGATTTCACGACATCACCATTTTGGTCACGATTTCGCGATACCTTCCCTAGGGTGGAGGTTTGCCAACTTTCTATTCCTCTCCTCTTGGACCACCTCGGTCAATTTGGATTTATTGTAATCTCTCTTGTACAAGGTTCAGGGACCTTTCAAAACCCTTTCTACAAATCAAAATATATATATATATATTTATATATAAAAGAAGAAGCTATATATTACTTGACGAGAAAAATAGAGATACATCCATGTCTGGTTGGTGTACCATAGTCCAATCCCAGTACACTCAACTAATCCCTAGGGATGCATACCACAATCAAAACTAGCATGCCATTTTTATCCCTAGCTCTAGATATAAGAGCTTGTCTCCTGTACTCCACCCGAAGGATGATATGATCTAGGCAACCACATACCCATGGATAGTGAAGCCAAGAATATTTGTGATCAAGGTTGTGTCCTGCTAGCTGATTGGAGGGATGGAGGGAGTGCTACTCTCTATCCCTCTGGTACTACCTAATAGTACATAGTCTCATAAAAAATAGCCCACTAAATGGCCATATCTAGCCTCTCCCTACCCTTTGTATCTCCTCTTGTAGAAGGTGAACTCCATCACTAGTATAGCTACTTTTAATGATATCCATATCCTCTACCTCAGCCCTCTAGCATTCTATGTCCAGATAGCTCACCTCCCCTTGAAGATGATTAACCTCTTCTTGAGATGCATCCCAACCCCTATATATGATACTCATTGAGCCCTATAATCCTTTGATCCTCTTGGATATATCCTCCTATATCAGGTCCACCTATCTTTATAGAGTCACCACCTATTATTGTAGTGCCTATACCTCCTCCCTTGGATCCCCTCATCCTAAGGTCTAGCCTTGATCGATTGTTTCTAATATGGTGGTATCTTCTGATCCTATACTTTTTAGTACCCTAGCCTCTATAGGGGAAATGTTAGATACCCCTACCTCCTTGGTCCCTACAGTTCTAGTGTCCTCCATCACCAACTCAATTTGAACCCTATCTTGCCTCTAATTTAAAGTTATTGGGCCTCGTTGTGCCCTCTCTATGGTCCTATGAGTGACCTAAAAATATTGTTACAAGCCCAGTTCCATCACCTAGTGTCTATGTATCTATATAGGTGGGAAGACACTTTAGGGCATGACTCCTCTATAGCATTGCCTATTGTTGAAGACCACTCCTATATCATCCACCTTAGTATCCATGTAAGGAGGATCATCCAAGTCTTCCTCTACCAACCTAGCTAAGTCTGGTCTACCTTCGACCCCTAATATGTCTTGATAGACTCTCTAGTATCAATAATCCCCTAGGTTCTAGATTCTTTGTAAGATACCAAACTACCTTAGAACTTGATCAAATCGAAAGATCTTCGGCTTCCCTCTCTTCTTTGTAATCCATATGATCCTACTAATTATTTCTAGTTATGTCCTATCCTCAACCTATTCTAGGTGTAGATGTCATGGTCACTATATAATCTTGACCTCCCTTATCTCATCTACTACCCACCTTAATAGTATAAGGTGCCTAGTGTAGGTCATCACGACCTGCTCTAGGGATTTGGACCATCTATATGCTATTGGTCACTTTAGGGTGGGTAATTTTCCTGGTAGTGCATCTAGTCTCCACATCGCTATGTTCTCTCAAATCCATACTTGGAGCAAAATTGTACACAATAATCCTATATGTTGCTTGTACATGGTCTTGTACAATATCCTATACAAGAAGGCCAACATATATGGATCCCATATGGATCAAAATCCTTAGTGATGAATGTCTGCCACTACACCTACCATCGTCCATGGTAGATGTTACCTATTGGTATGGTACATCAACCATATCACCACCACCCCATAGAGCACAATCATCAATGGGTCTACCCCATATCGCCCCACAATATTGTCTATGACTATGGTGATCTCTCACACATGGTGGGCCCAACCTCCTAAATATTGTTGTAATATTTTTGGTCTTCATCGCACTTCATAAATTGTCATCCCTCTGATAGGGATGTGCAAGATGTGCCACACATCCTCCAGTGCGATGGTCATCTCTCCTATGGATAGTTGAAATGTGGACAACTTCAGGTACCATCTCTCCACTAGTGCCATCAATAGGTTCCTATCTATCTCTACTCGAGGTAGATTTGCTAAGTGGTCTAGCCCCACTACCTCTGGTGTGTGCCTCTCTACTTGTCTAAGTTCCTCTAGCTCCACCTATAGGGAATTGGCTCTCCACTCATGGCTCTCGAGTACCCTAAGCTGTAACAACAAAAATAAAATCTTCCATTAGTTAAATTAATAAAAAAAATTAATCTCATAGATAAATCAATTAATTAAAATTAATTGCATTAAAATAATTCTTTTTCTAAGTTTTTTTGCTAATTTCACATTTTGCATCTTCAAATTTAGCTTGCTTGATTTCATATTTTATTTTTTTCTTCTCTTTCTTTCTTTCTTTTTTCTTTTTTCTTTCTTTTTTCCTTTTCGATGAAAACACACCAAATTTTTTAGGGTCATGATTTCATTGAAGTGAGATCATACCCTAATTCCATGGGGTGTGATCTCATAAAATCACACTTGGTCCTATTTTCTAGGCTTGATTTAACCACTACTACCAAGGGTAAAATTGTGGTCAAACCGTGAAAACACGCCTAGGTTGTATGCAGAAAAACCAATGATTTTGGTGGAAAACCACCCAAATATTGCACACAAATTTGAAAGAACCAAAATGCAGGTGTGGTTTTCAACCCTACCTATGCTTGCTCCACTTTCATGTTGGTCTTGGACCTCACCATTGTTGAATGGTGCATCAGTAGTGTCATCTCCTCATTTTCCCCAGAGCTCTTTTCTTATCTCTCGCATGGTAAAAATGAATTAGGGTTTTACCCCCTTTTCACTTTTATCCTTGTTTTCGTGTGCTTTTTCCTTTTTTCTCTTTTTTTTCTCTTTGTTTCTTCTTCTTTTGAGTTTATATTTTTAAGTTTTCATGAGGAATTTTTTCCTTTTAAAACTCGATGGGAAACCCTAGCCTTTGAGGTATTAATGTACCTAATGCCTCAATTTACGTGTAAAGCATGAAAGTGTTTAGAATAACATCTTTTTTGCACGATCCTTTTATTCTAAACTAGCCACCCCATTTTTTCTTATTGTCTTTTGTTTGTGAGTGTTTACATATTTTTTTGACACGTTTATTAGGCCATAAATACATCAAAGAGGGAGAAACACATAGACAAAGAAAATTGACCCACTTTAGTGGGCAATTTTCCCTGAGCCTTCTAGGAGACCCCCTTGGACTTTCCTAGGGTTAGGGTAAAGCTTCTCCACTATTTTGCATTTTTCTCATATTTATACGAAATCACACTCACCTTGAGGGGGTGCAACTTTGAATAAGTGAAATTACAATCGGCCTTGATGGGGCATGATTTTATATTTTTAGGGTTTCTTCCAAGTAAAACCTAATTATTTAGGTTTGGCGTATTTCATTTTTGCCCTCCTTGATTTTCCAACCTTTCTTACCTTCAAATATGCTATACAAGGAGGGTTTGAATTTACTTTTCAGACATAATTCCATTACACATATTATTCATGATTTATTGCTCACTAACATTTGATTTCTCATAAAGTGTTCTTATTCAGTTTGCATCCTTATTTTTTGTTTGCAAGCTAATTAACTTTGGAGTGTGAAGTCTGATTGGTTTTTTACTGCATTGGATTTTTGATTGCTTCTGCTCACTCTTGGTGGATTGGTGTTGAAGCCCTAATGAGAGATAAACCATTCAAGAGGTATCAAACATTTCTTGCTTATTCCTCACACTTTGTGAGGTGAAAGTGCTCTACTACATACTTTCTTTCATTCACTACATCTTAGGTTTATTGTTTCACTTTTTTCTAAGATGTTTCATCTCACTTCAGTGAAATCGTACCCGATTTGCTATGGGGTGCGATTTCACCTGTGTGTTATCATGCTCACCTATCACGGGGTGTGATCTCACATGAGAAAAATATAGGGGTAATTTTTTGTCCTAGACTTCACCATTACATTCTAGGATACATTTAGAGCTTGATGGTGTATTCTTTTAAGTGGTTCCATCATTCTATTTTGTTGTATTGTATTATGTTTGTTTTCTTCTAAAGATCAATTTCCACTTTTATTTATGAAACCTCATCTAAAAGGACCTAAGGGGCTTGACTATTGTGCCTCTAAGTATTGTTGAAAAAAAACCTAAGTAAGGCCCCTAATGCTAATAATATTTTTTAAGTGTTTATCAAGTTTTCTTGCAGGAACAAGAATTATTGATAGCATTGGATAAAGGGATAAAGGTAAAGATAAAACACTAGATAAGATAAGTGTTTTGATTAGTTTCCAGGTTGTTTTTTGAGTGCCTTATATTTCTATTCATAGATCTGATTTTATAGAAATATATTTAATTAAGTTATAAGCATTTGAAAGATAAATAATATATAGTGTGCACTTAGGGTTAATTCTATTTTTTCATATATTATTTAGCCCTTTCTTAAAGGTTGTCTATTTATAACTCTAGGTTAAGAAAGAGTCATTCTAATGTTTAGCTCTTGTATTCCTGTATTATCCTTTATATTTTATAGCATAGATCTAGAAAGGCCAAATATAGGTGTTTGTATTGAATCTCATACATCAAATATTCTTGGAAACCAAAGGACTTGGAGTGAGTCCTTAAACCATTCTTGGTGAACCCTTCTCTCCTAGCATCGAGTGTAGAGAACAACATACCCCCGTGGTTAACCCTAAAGGCTTCTCTCTTGTGGATCCAAATTTTGGGAATTGTACATGATAGGATAGTTTTCCCCCTCTACAAGTAGACTGAACACATTTCCACAATAAACTATATAGATTTAATAATTATACAGGTGGGAGTAGGAATTATCAAAGTGAACTGAAAACTACACCAAAAATATGAAATAGCACAATGATAATAAAGGGTACAAATAAAATTGAAGAAATCATGCAAAGACAAATTTTTTTGGGCAATTGAAGGCCTAAAGAGTAGATCATATGATTTGGATATGAAATTGTATGATTTGGAGAAATAATGTATGATTTCAAAGAAAATAGGAAGCTTAATTGTGTAGTTTAAGTTTAATCATATAATTTTAGGTACAATTGTATGATTTATGATGCAATTGTATGAAAGGGGAATGTAATTATATGATTTAGGGCCTCTTGTATGATTTTAGGATGATATGGTATGATTTGAAACCCAAATTATATGATTTGGTGCAATTGTACAAAATCATAATGTAATTGTAAGAGTTTGATTACAACTATACAATATTGGAGGTAGTTGTATGATCTGGGGAAGAAACTATACACATTTATGTGAAGTTGTATGTTATTGATGTACTTGTATAGATTTATGATGCAATTATTCATAGAATTGTTGAATTGAATATGATTGGTGAGGAGGAGTTCCAAATAGATGATGGGTAAATAATGAGCATCGAGTGGGAATTTTGGTCTCATCTACAATGAATTGTAGCAAAAATTATTGATTGCTTTCCAAGACCACTACACTAGAGGGAGTCACAACCCAAAAAAATAGAGGTAACCTACCTAGTATAAGGTCAAGCATAAGGGTTTTTAGCCATAAATAGGACTCAACTACCATCCTTAGAGGGGGAGAGGTTTTAGGTTGTGTAGAGGCCATATGAGTTGGTATGGTGGTAGGGGAAGATCACAACTATACATTTTTGAGTAGGATATGGAACCACCTAGGGCACACTACAGGGAGCTTCATAGTGAGGTACATAGGGAAGCTACCCCTGATGAGCAAACTAAATTGTCAAGTGAAGATGAAGGAGGGCAAGTGGATATCAAGAATATCAATTTTGTGAAACCAATAGGTGAATTATGTTAGAAGTGGTGGATTAAGAATGATGATAAGTACCTATTAAAGATAACACTAAATTGAGTTGGAGTGAGTGTGTTGGCATAGATCCCACCATAATATAAGGTACTATTTAATGAATACTTATTACATATTGTACATTCATATGATCCTAACCAAAATTACACCTTTGTGCAAGTTGGAAATCATCATATAAAGGTGGAATTCTCGACTACCACCTTTCAAAGGAAATTTGGGTTGCCAAAGGAAGGGCACCCAATTAAGAGAAAAATTGTGGATGCCATTGAGTCCCATAGGTTAATCACCACACTAAAAAAGATGAAATCCTCATAAACTACAAAGGCTTTTGGTCCAAGAGGATGAGAAATCAAGCATAGTATGCTAAAGAATAAGGATCACATGTGTGTGATGAATGTCATCATATCTCAACTCTTGGGAGAAGCATGATCTTTTAATATCTCGATCTGGATGGCATAATGCATAGAAGACATAATTTAAGGAGTATAGTATGATTGGAGGATATACTTAGCTCAGAGTATTTAGAGGCTATTTCTAAAGAGTAAGAAGACCTTTGCCATGATATTCCATGCAATAGCTATAATTTTGGATGTATTTTTCCAAGCTGGAATTACATTTCCTAGGCTAACATCACCTCATGATCTACTATAGGATCAACCTTCTATACTATGATGGGTGAATTCAATGTTGATATAGAAAGTAACACCTAAAAATTTGAGATAGAAGAAGACTACAAGGAAACCTGAACCTCCCTTGGTCAAATAGCAAGAGACTTCATCAGATGAGGAAGTCCACCATAGGAGTAAGAGATGATGACAATTGCACTTGGAATATGATTCAAAGTAGCAAGCACCTATAAAAAGGATATAGGAGCAACCATTTTTATATGAAGATGCGGAGGTAGGAGCACCAAAATCCAATCTAGTACAAAATTTGATGTAGATGCAATGGATAAAATAGATGCTTGAGAAATCTCCCATGTAGAGGGAATAGCTACACCCTTCATTCACTGACCTAGATGAGATGCACTTCGAATTAGAGGAATTAGAATTGATAGATATCAACATGCCAATTGGAACAATATAATTAGGAGAAGTTGTGGGATCTCCTACATTGCTTCAGCCTAATGAGTTTGAATTTTTAGAAAATTGAACATTGGCTGGATAGAATAGTGACATCATCATGGAAAAAAGACAAGGAAGTTGTGGTATCCCTGTTGGATGAGGTGAAGAAGAAGAAGAGGCCATATATAAATATTGTAATACAAGGTGTCTATAGTAAGTTAGAGGAGGATAACACAAGGCCATTTATGAGCACCAAAAATACTCATTTTTTGTGTACTGTAATAGCATATTTGTACGAAATATTATATTAGAAATGTATATTTTATGTGATTTTTGTATATATTTAATGGAAAATTATGTACTATGCCTAATGAGTGTTTTGAGTGAAAATTGTGTGTAGATGCATTATATTATGTCTTTTTTTGCACCTTTTTAGTCAAGGTACCATGTGGACTCGATATTTGACATTTTCAAGATATGCTTAAAGAATGATTGGTGAGTAAACGATGATAGTAGCAAAGGAGTAAGGCACTTTGAAACACATTAAGGAAGGCGTCTATATCTTAGCCATAAACTAGAAGTCACCTATATCCCAGTGAAAAGTGAAGCATCTATCTCCTAGTACATAGGATGATGCCTATTTCTTGATAACAAGTTGGAAGGTACCTATCTCTTGATTATAGAGGATAGTGCTTATCACTCAACTATAGGTTGGACGACACCTATCTCCCGATGATAGTATAAAAGTGCACATTATTTGATTCCCAAAAACCAATAATGATCTTCAATGAACAAAATAAGGCTAAATATAGCATGGGTATCCTGATTATAGGCCAAAAATGTGCATGTCTTCCAGTAGCGGACCAAAAAGCACATGCACTAGACAATAAAAACATGTGCATTGACCTTAAAAATTAAATATCATGTGTAAAATTAGATGTATTTTGTTAAATGTATGTGCACCTAACGTGATTATTCCATGGGGGTTAATTTTAGTGTGATTTATCTATTTTTAGATGTATAATAAATGTATGTGCACCTGATGTAGCAAATCACACCGCGTCTAAAATTATAAACAAGGGACTATTGCATTTTGTATAAAAATGTAGACTACCCTTAAAGAAAGGATCTAAAATTGCTCTATAAATATTTGTACTACATAATAAAATATTTAAGTGTTTTGTTCAATTTATTTAGGTCAAAGAGTGATTGTGAAATTTAATTTGGTGGATGTCTGTAGGATCATGGGCCCACTCAAAGAAGTATTCCTACATTATTCCTTCTACTTTCATTTATTAAATTCTATTATTTTATTTTTTGCAAGTGTGTTTTGGTTCTGCATTTTCCCTGCTTTATTTAATTTCTACAAGTGTGTTTTGCTTTCCTGCACTTTGTTTATCTGCACATTTCATTTCAGTCATGTGTTTGACATTTTAATTTCTATTTTCCTATAATTTCTTGTAGAATGTGTTTTCCTGAAATTTAATTTTATTAGTTTGGATGAACTCCAACTACACCAAAAACCACCCCCAAAACCAAAAAATACATAGAATTCATATTTAGTTTATTACAGGTATATAATTTGCACTGGTACTCACAATTCTACGAACTCCCGGATTGATAATTAATGGATAGGAAATGACTATTTTCATAACATAATTTCTACTCACCATTTTGGCAACATTGTCGAGGAGTGCCAACTGTAGTAATAAAATCTATAGGATAATCAAACCTAAACTTACAGTTCATATTAGTTTACCCATATATTTTCTACCTAATATTATATGAGTCCACCGAGATTAAGAGGACCGGATGGCCATTTTTTGAAAAGCAAAGATTTTACTTCAAAAGTACCCAAAAACCCTTCTAAATTCCTTTCAAAAAATTTGAAACCAATCCTAAAACTAAACTACCATATCCTCCAGCAGTACATTGGATTAGTCACCCAATCTTTGAACAAAGCTCTTCTCAACAATTAAGATAAACTTTTTTTGATGAAGGACTAGTTTTAAAATTTGGTTTTGGACATCTATTTGAGAGAACCCAATATGAGTAATATTTATTGAATATTAAATGGTGGAAAGTAGTTGAAGAAGGAACCATTTCAAACATTGACTTAGGAATTCTTTTGGAGGATAAAAAAATGAGTGTGAAGCCTTAACATCTACCCTAGAAGCAATAGGTGTATGGCTGAAATTGAAGAAGCTTCAACTAGCTTTGACTTCCCAATTGAGAAAGCAAGGGGAGAAAAAAATATGAAACACATATCTCCAAATCATATTATTACCTTTAAGGGACTTTCAAATGAATACCTTGACATATTTATTTTTAAATTCGATGTATTATGCAGGTTATTGGATTACAAATCAGATTCCAAAAGCTAAAACTATTTCCCTCCACTTTAGATGATTCAGTGTTACAAAAATTCATCAATATGAGAAACAAACACATTGCAACCTAGGAAGATATGAAAATGATCTTCCTATACCAATACCAAAAATTTGGGAGGGAATGATATGTCAAGGAAGAAGTCTTGGATATGACTCAAAAATAGGAAGAATCATTGGAATACTATTGGGACATATCTTTAATTTGCAAATATCATCCCATGCAAGGTTGGGTGAGAAGTCCTTACAAAGTATTTTCTTGAGGGGCCTCACAAATTATTCTATATAAGCTTTGAATCTTATATTGAGAGGGTATAGTTACCAATATCAGATGTCATATATCCAAAAATTATGTCAGAATTATTCTCGTAGAAAATGTAAACCAACCATCTGAGTCACAAAATTATAGCCTCAGTAACTAAGGCTACAATAGGCAACATGTTGTATGATATGAAGAGCGATATGCTCTCATCTCTTGCACTTAAACTAGATACACTCTTGCTTAAAAAAATAAGCAATAAACTAAAGTGGAATTAGCCTACTTTTACCCAAAATTTAGGAGGAAACATCCTAAAAACTAGTGTCCTAAGAATAAAGTTAAAGTGTGTGCGATTTATCAAAGGGATCATAAAACTAGGTTGCATACATGAATAGAGAATGTTAAAGAGAAACCTGAAGTATCAAAATCTATTTCATGGTTAATAGGAGAAACTAGCAATTGTTTCCTACATGAAATAGTATTCCAAGAGGAGTGTCACCTTATAGGGGAAACAACTATATGAACAAATGTCAGACTCAACCACCCAACATGGTATGATGGGGTCAAACTCCTTGGATGAATGCCACCTAAGGTTCTACTCCTTGCAATATGTACCTATGGATGCCTTATCAAAAAAATGGACCATAGTGGAGGAACCACAATGTGTGGACCTCACCTCCACAAAATACAACTCAAACTCCACCGCAGCCCAGCTTGTCTGCACCTCCTACTTTAAAACCAATTCAACTACTTGCACAACCAAATCCAAATCCAAATTATAGGTCAATTCAACCCACCTATCAGGTAGATACAAATATATTTCCAATATATCATATTAGATTAGATTGTAGCCTTGCACAACTTAGGTCAGGAAGACAATTAGGAATAGAACCAACTACTCCTGCAGTGGAGGAATAGGATGTAGAATTAGAAGTAGAAGAGGCATTTTGATAGGAGATGTGGAAGAAAAAGAAATTACTAAGAAAAATAGAAACAAAGGGGTTCCATATTTTTTAAAAATATTATAGGAACCCAAGAAGCCAACACAACCATAATTTGACATTATAGAAGGCTTAAAAAACTTGATAGTCACAATTTCCATATTTCAAGCCATTAGAGATATTCACATTTATACGAAGGCCATAAGAGAATTATGTTTGAAAAAATCAATAATAAAGCCATCAAAAGTAGTAAGTGTGGTAGGAAAATTGGTTTATCTCATGTTAGTCAATACCTACCATCCTAAATACTCTAATCCATAGAGTCCAATGCTAACAGTTAAAAATATAGGCTTCCAAATACCCAACATATTAGTAGATCTAGGGGTTGCCATAAATGATATACCCCAAGAAACCATGTAAAAACTACAACTCACGAAGATGAGGTCAACTAAATTTTTTCTTCTGTTAGCTAACCAATCCACAGTACTCTGATAGAGAATACTGGAAGATGTTTTTGTCACAGTAGATGCATGGGAGTATTCAGTAGATTTTATAGTATTGCAATCTAGATCTAGATTAGGTAGCTATCCACTTATACTAGGAAAACCTTGGTTGTCCACAACTGATGCTTTTATAAGTTGTAGGATAGGGTAGATGATGATCTTAGATGGATAAAATTCCAAAAAATTGATCATTTATCCACCTACACAAACCACTGATTTTTTGGTAGAACCAAACTATGAAGCCTTAAATGACAATGCCTTGTCAATGCTTCAACCTAAAATGGCTATATATGAGATTGAAGATGACACTGATTAAGAATAGGTCATAACACATTTTTTCCAAGGGTAATATTCTCATCCTCCTCTAGGATCCCCACTTGTAGATAGCAAAGATAACCATGTCAAACAAATAAAGTTAGCACATGACAAAGTATTAAACATTGATAATTAATTATCAAATATTCAAGATAATAAATTAAAAGAAATACTTGTCAAACACCAAACTACTTTTGAATGGAATTACATAGACATGATGGGGATTGCAATTGAAGTATGTACTCACAAGATATATTTGGAATATGATGTGAGACCGGTCCAACCATGAAAGAAATTATTGAAGTTGAACTAAAAAAACTCTTGTCAACTGGGTTTATTTATCCAATATCAGATTGTTAATGGGCATCATCTTTAGTGGTGGTGCCTAAAAAACATGTCAAGTGGAACATTTGTGTTGATTACAAAATGCTCAATAAAGCCACTAGGAAATACCATTTTCCCTTATCCTTTATTGAC
Organism: Wollemia nobilis; assembly: GCA_028583015.1. Taxonomy (NCBI): domain Eukaryota; kingdom Viridiplantae; phylum Streptophyta; class Pinopsida; order Araucariales; family Araucariaceae; genus Wollemia; species Wollemia nobilis. Next base: position 46,185 of record JAQPPZ010014887.1, on the reverse strand, counting down.
CAAGTCCTTGATACCTTGGTAGAAAGGAAATATTTTTCATTCCTATATGGTTTTAGTGGATACAATCAAATACAAATAGGGGAAGAAGACCAGGACAAAACCACATTTACTTGTCCATGGGGGATTTTTTCTTATAAGGTCTTACCATTCAGGTTGTGTAACACACCTTCCACCTTTCAAATGGTGGTGCTTAGTATCATTTTAAACATGTTTGGAGAAATTATGGAAGTGTACATGGATGATTTCACCATTTACAGTGAAAATTTTGAGGAAGCTACAACCAATCTAGAGAAAGTACTACAATGGTGTCAAGAGAAAAACATGTCCCTTAGAAAAAAAAAGTGTTTTATGCTAATGCAATAAGGGATAGTGTTAGGACATCATATATATATGGAGGGGATTAAAATAGATAAACAAAAAATTGAAGTAATTAAAAATATACCTACTTCCTAAACAAAGAGAGATGTCCATGGTTTTCTAGGTTCTACTTAGATACTACAGGCGATTTATCCAATATTTTAGCAAAATTACCAAACCTCTATATACATTTTTCTCTAAAAATGTTGAGTTTTTATAGACCATTGAATATGAATAAGCATTTTAGATTTTAAAAGAAAGACTGAACATAACTCCCTTGCTGATAGGTCTAAATTAGACCATCCCCTTTCACATTTACATTGATGCATCTAACAATGCAATAGGGGCTATATTAGGACAAAAATATGGAGATGAGTTTTATGCCATCTACTATGTTAGTAAACATCTTATAGGTGCTGAGTTCAACTATACTCTCATGGAGAAATAATTCCTTGTAGGAGTGCACACTATTAATAAATTCTACCATTACATTATAGGTTATAAGATTTTTGTGCATACACATCATGCAAACATCAGGTAACTAATGAATAAACTTGTAGTGAGTGGTAGAATTATTAGGTGGCTTTTACTATTGTAGGAATTTTATGTAACCATTATTGAAAAAAGCAGTAGGGATAATGTTGCAGATTTTCTCTCTAGCTTAATTTCTTAGGACCATATAGCCACTAAGGATCAATTTCTAGATGAGCATATTTTTTATTTGGATGAACATATTCTATGGTATGTAGATATGGCTAATTACTTAGCCACCAATAAAGTATCTCCTACACTCTCACCTCAAGAATTTCAAACTTTAATAGAAAAGTGTGCAACATTTTCATGGACTGATGGATGCCTGTTTAAAATTGGGCCTAATAAAATTATACAAAGGTGTGTTGCAAAAATGAAACCAAACAAAGCCTCAAGGATTGTCATGATGAACCATGTTATGGTAATTTTGTAGGAAAAAGGATTGCATTTAATGTTTTACAAGCTAGATATTTTTGGCCTTCTTTGTTTAAAGACGTAGTTAAACATATGAACCAATGTGATCAATGTTAATAAATTGGTAGACCAACTCTATGATATGAGACACCACTACAGTCCCATGTGCACATTGAACATTTTAATAAACTGGATAAGGACTTTGTGGGTCCTATTAATCCACAGTCAAGTGGAAAAAGGTTTATTCTTGTTTGTACTGACTATGTGACGAAATGGGTTGAAGTGCAGACACTGTGAGATTTAAATCAAAATATTGTAGCCAATTTCATATATGAATCTATTTTCACTAGATTTAGGATTCCTAGAGAAATTACCACTAATTAGGGACCTCAATTCATCTCAAAAGTGATTCAGGAGTTGATGTAGCAGTGTCAAATCTAGCACAACAAAATCAGCCCTATCATTCGAAAGCAAAAGGGCAAGTGGAAGTCACAAAGCAGGATATGGAAAACATTCTTACTAATATGGTATAGCAACACCATAAATATTGAGAAATACATTTAATAGATGTAGTATGGGTATATCACACCACCTAGAAGACTACCACTAGATTTACACCATTCCAATTGGTGTACGAGAAAAATTTCATGAAGCCCATTGAATTTGAAATAAAAATCCTACGGATTACTATAGAATTAAATTTAATTTTGGATGCTACACAAAAATACCAAATTCAACATCTCAACCAGTTGGATGAATACCAATAGGATGCTTTGCAACGAACATAAATCATGTAGAAGCAGAGGTTCCGATGTCATGATCACCACATACGACCAAAACAATTCAAAGTGGGATATTGGACATTGTTGTACGAATCCCAATTCTAGGAGTGAAAGGAAAAGCTTATGCAGCATTGGATGGGACCATATGAGGTGGTTGAGATTATAAAAAAATGGTGTTGTGTGTATTCAAACCATAGATAGAAGTGACATTGTATTGATAGTTAATGGTTGTGGTCGTATCATAAACCACAAATCCATGTGGTTGAGTACATATTAGGCATGGTGGATATCCCATTGCAATGAAAAAATCTCTTCAGTAGTTGATGGACGTGTGTGCATTCATAGAAAAAATTTAAATTTAAATTTTTTTGTTGAATTTTGTTTTATTTAATGCTTTGTAGGAACTTGTGCCCTAAATACAATTTGTAGGCATCTTGGGAAACCTAGGCCTATTAGGAACATGATCCATGATTCCTATTTTATGTTTTATGTGTGCATTTATTTTGTAGGAAACCATTACTTAAATGTAGCCTATAGGCATCTTGGAAAATCTAGGCCTATCAGGCACAGGATCCACAGTGCCTTGCATATTTTTATCTTTTTAGGAGGATAAATGAATGAAAAAAGTTCCAATACTCACCAAGAAGGGGGTACTTATAGATAGATATATATAGATGTCTACTTTATCTGAAAAGGAGATACCTGTATATATGGTCACGATGGTGGATGTTGATTTAGTCACCAAGGAAAAGCACCTGTATATGGATCGATGAAAGGCATTTGACTATGGGTCAACTTAGTGGACAGTGACTATCCATCCAATAGAAGGTTCCTATATCCATTATATAGAAAAAGGTACCTATATCTATAACACTTTAAAGGTACCTATATTCACAAAGGTGTATATCTCCCATATACATCAGAAAAAAAAAGTGTTTTGTAGGTCTCTTCACTATCATTTAACATCATGCTAAATCCACCCTCCCATATACCATTATTGCTTCACCACTTCATTCAAATACTCCTCCAAATTCACCTACTCACATCCTATCTCATTTCCCTCTCGAGTTTTATAGCAATTAAGAGTCCCCTAGTTCCAAGGCAAAATAGACCCCCTGACTATGAACCCTTTACTCACTTTTCCTCAAAGCAAAAATCCAATGTTTATGAGAGCTCATCCTAGTTTAGGAGGTCTACCCAACTTAAGAAACCTAGGTTTGATACTAGTTAAAGCTCCCCTTACCACATTTTATATGATTACAATGATGATACTTGTATTACTACCTACAACAAAATCCACATTACCATCATCAACAACATCATCAATGTCATGGATAAGATTAGTGAGACTCTCAAGTTGCTACTCAAGAACCACGCTAAAGATGCTCTTGCTAATGAAGATGTTACAGATGTCTAGGCTTGGGTCTGTTGAGTATACTTTTTTTTTCATGTTGGGTTTCTCTCATACTTTTGGTATTTTGATCCCCTGTGTGGTACTTTGATCACTTGTTCTGAGTTCTATAATACCCCTACATGGGATTTTTTGAGTCCTATATCCATTCCTATGTAGGTATATATTATGGTTTTTGTAGATATTTTTCTAGAAACCCCTACGTGGGAATTTTTTTCTAGATCCTTTACATGTTTTTTGGGTGTAATATCTTTAAGCAACCCCTATGTGGGTATTTCTCTGCTTGTAACCTTGTGTTTATGTCATCAGGTGACCATTCGGCCTTCTCAGCTACTGTTTGGCCCTCTTCACTCTAGCTTTTACTTACCACTATGCAATGCTATTTCATTTTATGCTATTGTTTTAGCTATAATTTTATGAAATTGGGTTTCGGGCCCATTTAAACCTGTATTGAAGCAATTTTACCTACCAAAATAAAATATACCAAATATCTTTGTCATCTTGAATAGTGAAATTATTTTCTTGTGAAACAATTTTGCATTGTTGGTAAGAAATAGAGAGAGTGTTTTATCTCTCATTTGATGATGATATGTCCCTCTTGCTAATTTATCCATAATTATTCAGTTACTTAATCTTTGTAGATTCTCTTCTTAGGTTGAATTCCTTATGACTCTCAAATAGTAAATGAAAGACAAAATTCAACCACCATACTTTTGTCCAACCTTAGTCATAAAATATAAACTCTAAATTTCTTAATTCCTATGTTGATGTTGAATACCTTATATATCCAAACTTAGAAATTTAGATAAACTATATTTGCAATTTTGTAAGTCTAGTTTGATGTAAAAACCCTTTTTACTCCAATTTAAATTGAATTGCAAATATCCTTAAATTTTTTTGTAACTTACATAATTAAATTACAAAACTTTGTTTGTCTCCTTAATTCCTCCAAATAAACTATCAAATAGATTTTCAACTCCTTCAATATTATATCTAAGGTTTTATGTTTTTCCTTTTCCAAAATACTTCCACTTTATACCTTAGATAATAATAGTTTCCACTTAGCCTTATTTCTCCTAACTTAGGGTTATAAATATATGTGCAAAAATTATATTACCTCAACCTTGAACCAACGATAATTTTGTGGTCAACCTATGTACATCTATGCTCTTCTAACTTTGGTGCTCTTCTTGCTCTCCCAACATTGGCTCACTATCAACATTGACATCCTCTAAATTTTGGCACTCTTTCCACATCCTTAAACTCAAACGTTCTCTAAAATTTAATGCTCTTCCAATGTATGTTATCACTTTCTTATTCAATATCCATGTATGGGGTTACACAAAACTTCACCCTATTGGTTTGGCTTCCATAATATATTGTTGTAGCAAGCTTTGATGCTTGACTGGTCCACACCTTTGACATGTTGCTAAATCTATCACCTCTTCACTGCCAACTATAATATGTTATTTGCACCTTGAATATTCTACCTTTATATTACTCTATCATGCATTCAATGATAAATTGAATTTTTAAATTCTTTATGATGCATTATTTGATTTGGGAATTTGATATTCGAGTCCATTCACATTTCACTTGCCATATGGTGCTCCAATATATGTCATAACATTTACACATATGTTGGTCTTCGCTCTTACACAATGGGCATTACATAATGGATTTTATATGAATGTTGCAACCTATGTTATAACATATCTTGCAAACACTTGTCACATGCATGTGATGTTTTTTCCAACCCTTAACGCTCAATATATATCCCTTAATTTCACTTGCTTTATCTTCTCTTTGAAAATTTTTCATCTTCTTTTGCAAGGATGAATGAGCTTTGAATCCTCGATCAAAATGGGTAGTGGATTGAATATATATGCTTGATGGTGGCTTATTTGGGGCTTAGTTTGCGTAGAACTCAGGTGTGGCTTCTCTTACATACCATTAGATTTTCCCATTAGAAATAGCGGTTCTCTCTTAGTGCATCCTTGTAAAAAATCCCTTGATTAATGGTATCTTCGATAATGTCTTGATCCTTTTGAGCAATAGCCTTCTTATTCCACAATCAATATTTGTTTATCCTCCTATCTATGTTTAATGCTTACTGTCTTTAGACACTATAAAAGCCTAGATTTTGCTTTAATCCTTTCCATTTTGCTTAACAATGTATTTTGCTATTGTTCTTTTGCTTTCAACTTACCTGCAACTTTTCACTTTACTAATAATAATAAATTTCACTTCTTCCAAATAGTTTTTTAATTCACTAATAATAATGTATTCTACTTATCTCTCCTTTTCAAATGCATGTAAATACTAACCACTGTTGTAGTCTTATGAATAGTTAGAATGTAAGATGTTATAGCTTGCTTTTGAAGACTACTTTCTTCAACTTTATTTTTTCAAATTAATGAAAGTAATATGGTGCTATTTAAGATGCTAAATGTAAAACTAATTTAATGCTTCAAAACTAAATTTTGTAGCACCAAATATTATACCTTTGCACCTGATTTCTCTGATGATTGATTCACCTTAATTTTGTAAGTTTTGCACCTTCACTTAACTATCTCAAAACTTACCAAATATACAGTCCTAATAACTGCTCTTCTTCTCACTTGTTTGATATCTAATAATCCTCCTCAAATTTGCTACAAAGCTCTCAAACTCATATCTTTATTTTCTTCTCTTGAATCTATCCACACACTTTAAGTCTCCTTCACTCTTATGCTCCAAAACTTACCAAATTTGCAGACCTACTTGCTGCTCAAATTTCTTTAGATTCCTATCAAATAGCTCTTTCAAAAACTGTGCTAGATTTATCCAAACTCATAGGTTTCTACCTTTTTCCAATAATATCCACAAATCTGATTTTGTGGCTTCCAATCTCCTCTAAAACTATTCTATCAAATTCTTAAGTTAGCAAATATTAATTCTAACCCAAATACTATCAAGATCTATAAAATATATGTAGTCAATACCTTCCTTCTTTTACTGTCCAAAACCTACAATAAAAGCCTTCAAATGTTATCTTCTATCATTGTCCATACTTATTGAACATCCCATCCATGTGCACTCCAAAAAATTCTTAAGTCTCCAAACTATAGCTTTAGGCTTCATTCAATTTGTTCACCTGCACCTCTTCAATCTCTACTCTAACACCTACAACTTCTCCTATCAAACCATCATTAAAAACCCTATGGATATCCTTAGATTCCCAAAACCTTGGGCTCTTCTAACTTATCCTTCAATATCCTAGTCAAATTCTGACTTCAAAAAATGATCTCCTACATTATTTTATTTCTCAAGAATCTAAATTTCTTGAGATATTCAAATCCCTTATTCAAAATTTGGTAAACTTCTTGTCAAACACTTCTTCATTTTTGGATTGTAGTTGAATGGTGATAATTATCCCAAAATCTATTTATCATAAACTTCTCCTTGCTTCTAATATCCTATCACAAACCTTATTCAAATATCCTCCACTAGTAACTTTTGTAAAGTTACTCTTATCTACTTGCAATATCCTACTTACTTTCTCCAAGATGCCTTCAATGGCCACTTATCCAAATATGCAATAAGAATTTCTCTAACCTTTTTCTTCTTCTCTAAAATATTTTGAGACCATTTGTCTTGGGTCTTCTAATTCTGCAACTCTTCAAATCCTCTCTACAACTCTTCAAATTCCCTTCTTGAAGATTTATTAAAATATTTTCCTAGTTTCTTCAATATCCCAACTATGGAAATTTTGCAATGAGATCTCTTTGTTAGGTCTCCAAAATCTGCTACTCTCAATATCATGAGTCTCTAAAGTCTTTTACTACTCTTAAAATCTATAATAGGACCTATTACTAGGTCTTATCTATCTGTAATCTCCAATTTGTAATGAGAACCTTCAACATGGTTTTCTTCAATCTCCAATTTGTAGTCTTCAATCTATAATATTCTATCTTACAAAATTAGAAGTTATTCAATATAGCCTCTTTTAGGTCTCTTTGAATTCTTCAATCTGTAGTCTTCTATTTGCAATATTCTATGAGTGCTTCCTTCTCAAGTCTCAATGTTTGATATCCAATAGGATAGTTTCTTAAACCTCTTCAATATCTAACTTTTCACTATAAATAATTAATCCTTGCACAAGGAAAGCCCATAGGCTTCTAGGAAATGAAGGTGAAATTCTTCTCTATATGTTGTAGGAAGCTTCTCAAATTTTGGGTGTTAATTTTCTACATCATAATAGTACCAAATATATTAGAATTTTTAGAATTCTAAAATAAATCAACTTCAGTAGTTATTCTCAAAACTAGTGGAACAAATTGTATGTTGAGTCCTAGTCTTCATAATCCAGTGGAAATACTCTAGCTAATCTACAATTTGCAGTCTCCTTCAATCTACCAAATTCTTTGATACGACCTCTTTCTTGGGTCTCTTAATCTCCTCAATATCCACAATATCAAGGTCTAATTTCAAGACCTGAAATATCCTTCTATTCTGAATTTGTTCTTGGAATAGAAATTCTTCAATCTTCTTTGGTTCCACCTTCTAGAGATAATCTCCTCACCTTCATTGGTTTCTCTACAACATCAAAAACTATGCAAGTTCAATTATTTAAATAGCTCTTCCTATTCATATCAAAGTCCCTTGTGGCTCTAATACCACTGTTAGCTTTTGAAGCTCATTACTTAAGATTATTAATCCATAATATATGAAATAAAGTCATAAACTATTATATATGATAATGGTAATATTATGAATATATAAAACACAAAAATAACTCTAATATCTACTCCTAAATATGGCATAAACAAATTCTCATGGAAATGGTGCCATAGCACTAAAAGAACCAAGTAATGTTATTACAAGTCATATCATCTTACATATTCACATTACTCTGTATATATAATGTAATTTGAATCTTCATATGGAGCACTCTTGGCCTTCACATTTATAGAATATTCATCTCCCTATTCTATGGAATCATGTACACATGTACTAATATGCACATTTACATTATTGAATATTATGCACACTTGTTCATTTATTACATTGCATAAAGTAAATACCTAATATAAGACATGTACCAAATAATGTAATATACTCCAACAAGATACTAATAGCAAGGCAAAATGCAATAGATCACCTATAGCCAAGTTTTCTAGTTTTTATGGAGAGGGTAGTAGGACACCTCTTGTTGTTTTATATGATAAGAGAAAGAGAAATACTACTATGGAAGATATCCAAAGTGTATTAAGAGAAAGATGATATGGTTATGTGATTAGCATGTTGGGAGACTACATGGTGCTTAGATTATGAGAATAAAAATAGAAAAATAGATCAACTTTGTGTGGAGTGAGACCACCCCTAGGGAGAGTAGGACCAACATGTGGAAAAAGGTTATAGAGAGGATATAGAGGTATAAAGAAAGGTTATGATCCTAGAGAGGCAACTAATGAAGTACAAATGATAACTAGTAGATTTATGGTAGGAGAGGGATTGGTTGCTAATATAGAATACTAGAATACATTAGATGATTAGGAGCTTGATGTGGCTATAGCATAGGTTGTTAAAACTAGAGTAGGTAGAAAAGGAGATATGATGTGTATATTATTGAAGCTATAGATATATCTAAGATAGGCATAGGATAAGATGGTTCAATCATAAGGAGGATTAGAGTCACATGGAGAGGGATATGGCTTATCTATGTGAGGATTTGGAAAGGGATAGAGAAACTTGATGACTATTTAGAAGGATATCTAGATCAATCAATGAGACCTATAGGCAAATAAAACAAGTGGTACACTATAGGATGTTATATCACACAACAATGCATATAGAACGATGAAATACATTACCTATGAGAACTCAAACATAGATAAATTTGAGATCTATGACTCAAAATTCTTAGAGATATATGAGGATGTCTCAACCTTCTAGGAGGGCATCCAATAGTGGATCTCAGTTGTAGTTATTTAAAAATCCTTTCCATTGATTTTGGATGATAACTATTTTCTAGATATGTTGTCTTATAATGTATTGGTCCATAAAAATAAAATCTTGATGTACTTGAGGCACCCATACCTCATGTGGAATGACATAGTAGTAAGAACCATGGATAAAGGAATAACCTATGGTACAACCTCTAGGTTTTTTATCCAAGGCCACTCCTCATAAGATTAATATTTGGCACACTAAAGCCTTCATGATCTAAGGCTTTATTTTCTTGGGAGAGTTGTATGGAAAGGAATTGGAATGGAAATACAAAGTATTGAAATATAAAGGAATAGGAAAGTAAAATTTGTATAAAGTAAACCTAAGCACTAGAGGTGATGCACCAAGATTAATTTTTCCCCTCTACCATATACATTAAACAACTAAAATAAACACATTTGTCATAGTCTAGTAGCTAGAATTAAACACATAAAATTATTAAAAATCTAGAATTAGAAACATATGAAAGAAGTAGGACAGAGCAATATTAGTCATAACTTCCTCACATGTGTCAAAATAACTAAAAGGCATGTGGCCTAGAGATACCTAATGTTCCCTAGACAATGGCTTATGGATTACGCTCCACTCATTACAACTAAGAAGGGTTATTCAAAGGAAGATCTCACAATTCTGGATAAGGGGCACGGATAGACAATTTCCAATATCTTTATAATGTAAAATAAATCTTATTTATAAGCTAATAAGAGGGTTCCTTTCCTCCAAAATTAAGAACATGTGCTTATACTAAGAGGGGGGGTGAACAGTATAATATAAAACTTTTCCCCAAATAGTAGCATCAGCATTAATAAAGCAGTAAACATCACACAAAGCATCACACACATGAGAGACATCATTTTTAACGTGGTTCACCCAATGTGGGCTACCTCCACAGAAAATATTTCTTCTAAATATTTCTCAAATAATTTCTTGGGAATCCTTCCCAATTACAATGTTTATGGACCTTTGTCCAAAGGAGATGTTGATCCCCTAAATCTCAAGTTCGTGGATCTCTTCCATAGGAGAACTCTTTCCCCTTCTGCTCTGGCTAGTGATCTTCTAGAAGACTCTGTCTCTCTGCTGCACTGACTTGTGGATCTCTCTCCACTTGAAGACTCCTCACTCAAATCTATCTTCAATTGTCCTGGCTACTGGATCTCTATCCACTGAGACTCTATCCTCTATACTCTATCACCTCCAAATATCTGTCAATAGGCTCACTCAGAACCTTCTCAAATCTGCTCAATAGGCCCACTCAGAACCTACTCAAATATGCTCAATAGGCTCACTCAAAACCTGCTCAAATATGCTCAATAGGCTCACTCAGAACCTACTCAAATCTGCTCAACAAGCTCACTCATAACTTATCCAAATATGCTCAACAAGCTCACTCAGAACTTGTCCAAATCTGCTCAATAAGTCCTCTATAGGACTTGCCCAAATCTGCTCAATAAGTCCTCTCTAGGACTTTCTCAAATCTGCATAGCAAGCTTTCACAAAATCTTACTCAAAATTAGTCCACAAGCCTTCTCAAAGACTTACCTCAAATCAACTCAACAAAATCTCAACTCAATCTCATAGAAGCATAAAGAGAATTGTTAGAGACTCAATATGTTCTATACTCAAATCCCAATCTCAACTCAAATCAATCTCAACTCAGTAATCTCATAGAAGCATAAAGAGAATTGTTAGAGACTCAATATGTTCTATACTCAAATCCCAATCTCAACTCAAATCAATCTCAACTCAGCAATCTCATAGAAGCATAAAGATAATTATTAGAGACTCAATATGTTCTATACTCAAATCCCAATCTCAACTCAACTCAAATCAGAATATAGAATAGTTTTTTTTATGGAACTTGAACAACCACTTCACACAATCACTTGACTAGGCTCAAACAACTCTACTCAACCAATCACCACAAGGAACAACTCTTTCTCACAAACCCTAGTCCAAACATGTATCAACCAACTCAAAATGTTTCCAACAATGTTCAACAACAAATCTCACATAACAATGATACTCATGTTCTTCTCTAACTCAAGTTCAAGTTCTTTGCACAACCAATGGGCTTCAACAACAATGCTTATAAAACATCCTTCACATAACAATGATACTCATGTTCTTCTCAAACCCTAACTCAGGTTTTTCACACAACTAATGGCTTCAACAACAATGCTTATAAAATAAGGTTTTAACCATAACTCTCAAACCAAAAATCCTTGAAGCATTCAACCAACAACTCTCAAAAGGAAACCACAATCAATCCTTTTCACTCCAATGATATTTTCAGAAATCAACCACCCAAATAAATTAATGGAGAATATTGCCCATACCTTATTGATGCCAAGAAGTTGTCCACAAAATCTGCCACACTCAACACACTTTCTTTTTCCAATATCAACAAGGGTTAGTGGACTTCAAATAATAATCACAAGATAAAGTATAACTCAATTTACACCTTTTTACTCCAACTCAATAATCACATCCACCAAAGTCCCTCTATAGAAAAACCCTCTAAAATTCAAAACCCTTATTTCTCCTAAAATAATGCTCTCAAAAATTCAAATCAATACCATAAGGCTCAAATAATCATCTATGGTTTTCACCAACAAAATAATTATTTAACCTTTTAAACACAACAAAGGTTTTACAAAATAAAATATTTTCTAACCCTTATCACTCCAAACTTTAGAGCATTCAAACAAATTTTAATTAAAAAATCGCATACCTCCCTCAAGGTGTTTCGACCCCTTGACCTGCCTCACCGTGGGCACCTTAGCCGTGGCTAAGGTAGCCAAATGAGCTACCCACTCGTTCGTAATGCAAAAGGGACATGACTTCCCTTTATATGCTACAGGCCCACGTGCCTTAAATAAACCTTGCATGCCCTAGGCGCTTCCACCACAAAGCACAACAAATGAACCTTGCCAAAAATTGAATGCACGACCTCGTGCTACCAAATGCCTCTATGCTGCCCGAGTTGCCAACAGGCCACACTGCCCAAGGTGACTTGGGTTTCGCATGTCGTCCGATTTATTCATTGCTTCTACCACTTAAACCTTTTTTGCATGAGCTCTATTCGCTTTCCAACAATCACATTAACCACAAGAGCAAGGATAATTTAAATTGAAGAATTTAATGGCATATATATATGCCTTCCCTCCACTTGGAAACGTCAATGCTTCCTCATGACGTCGACGGATAAACTTTTACATTTAATTTTAAAATTTAAATTTAAATTTTAAATAATTTAAAATTTAAACTAAATATTTAAAATTAAATATCTCCATCATCGGGGCACCTTTTTCGATGAAACGAAAATCCAACTTGGGTTTTAAGAAAAACCCATTTCAAATATGTTGTCCATGGTTTTAAATAAAACCTTTAAAATTAAATATCTTCATCACCGGGGCACCTTTTTCGATGAAACGAAAAGCCAACTTGGGTTTTAAGAAAAACCCATTTCAAATCTGCCATCCATGGTTTTAAATAAAAACCCTTTGCTAAGCTTCCCTTGAAGCTCCTTTTTGGAACCAAATGCCATGCATCCTTTTGATCAAAACCTTTTCTTCTCATGAAGCTCTTTGTGGAGAAAATCATAGTGCTTACTTGCATAGGTCCTTTTGACATCAATGACAACTTTTTAGCTTAGGGACTCAAAATGTCCAACAATCTCCCCCTTTGTCATTGATGGCAACCCATATTCATTTACCAAAATCTGACCTTCTTTTCTGCTCCCCCTGGGACTTTTCTCCCCTGGCTCAATGCTCTCTCAAATATCAAATCTCTCCCCATATCAAAAACTCTCCCCAATATACAAATCTCTCCCCCTTTGTCATCAATGGCAAAGGGTCACCTTTGGGGCTCGGGGCTAAGAATGAGCCTCTTAGCTTATCCTCCCCCACCTCCACATGAGGTGGTTAATTCTAGGGTGGGAGTATTTCTACTCCCCAAAAGCATAGATCTATGCTTTTATCTTTCTCTCTTCTTTTGTTAGTTTTTTGAATCCTCTCACTATTTCTTTCCAAGATATCATCCCTGTTTCTGTTATCATTTTTGTTCTTTGTCTCTTCTTTTCATCCATGTTTGCTTGTTTTTCTTTTTTTCTATTCATTGTTCCTATTCTTTTATGTTCATGTATTTGTTCCTATTCCTTCATGTCCATGTTCATGTTCCTATTCCTGTTCCTATTCCTGTTCTCATCCATGTTCCCGTTCTTGTTCTTGTTCTTGTTCTGTTCTCATCCATGTTCCTGTTCCTGTTCATACCTTCTTATGGAATATTTGATCTACACCATCTTGTTGTGTGTCCATCATTATTGCACTTATAACACTTAATGTTATTATTCCTTGGAGGTGCAAATATCTTAGGATACCTCCTAGTGAAGCCATATCCTCTTCTGCCATGAACCCTGCAATTCATTGCTTTGTGACCATACTCATTGCATGAGTAGAAATACCCATGGAAAGGTTATCCTTTCCCATATTCTTATCTTTCATATGACCTACACTGTGAAGCCATGTGCCCAAACCTGTGACATGAGAAGCATCTCCCATTGAAGCTTCCTTGCCTAGACCTCATTGGTCTCCTGTTCTGATTGTTGTTCCATCTGTATCTTCTTTGTGCATTGTTCCTATCTTTTTTGAACTCTCTGTTGTCCAATTCATCCTCTGATGTCTCATTCCTACTTACACTATCATCTTCTGAAGTATCTTCTTCTGAAGTTCCTTCCTCTTCAAGACTTGAAGTAGACTTTTCTTCCTATTTATTTTTAACCTTTCGGAACCAAGACCTGTTGAACATGATGTTTGTTCTTGTATCTTAGATTATTTTATCTACATTCTTATACATATTTGTGAACATACTTGCATCTTGATCTTGGAATCCTCTAAATCTTCCTTTAGTAGTGCCACTTCTTGTGTTAACTTTTCACACTCCAAAATATTTGCTTCTAACTTATCCTTGAACTTACTTGCCTTAGCCTTTGACTTCTCTAAGTCCTCTATGAGCAATAATATTTCTTCATCACATTCTTGAAATTGACTTTCAAGCTTAGAGTGTTGCTTTCTTACCTTCTTTACTATGTCAAGAGCATGAATAAGTTCTCCCTTGAGATCATAACCATTCTCTATTGAATAATCCTCTATTTTTTTGCCTTTGTCCTTATCATTACTTCCTTTTGGCTTGTCTTCTATAGAATTATCTTCTTTACCTTCCAAGGCCATTAGAAGATTTTCATTTGGCCCCAATATTATATGTTGAAAATGGATCTCATTTTCTTTGGATAAGAAACATTTCTCCTTTTTGATTTCATTGAGTACATAAATATTTATTTCTCTTATAGCACTAGCTACAAGTTTTCCAGATTCAAATTTTCTTACTTCACATCTATCTTGATGAAAAGTTACTATATGACCTTGATCACAAAGTTGACTAATGCTCAAGAGATTATGTTTCAGACCTTCCACATATAGAACATTTTCAGCTTTTGCTTTCCCATTGCCTATACTTAGAGTTCCTTTTCCACAAATATTTGTTGAACCATTGTCCCCAAAGTTTACTGACCCTCTATTTCCTTCTTTCAAAGCTATGAACTTGTCCTTTTCTCCTGTCATGTGTCTAGAGCATCCGCTATCCAGAAACCATTTTTCTTCTCTATCTTGTGCATGCAATGCTATTTGAACCAGCAAGGATTTTAATTTTCCTTTCCCTTTTTATTCCTTTCTAGTGCTAGACTTAAAGGTTTCTAGTTTGCACCTTCTAGTTGTATGCTCAAAACTATTGCATTTGTAACACTTAACATCATTATCCATATGTGGTGCAAGAGAATATGTACTACTACTATCATTGTCTTTGCTAGTACATTGCATAACTCTATGACCATATTTATTGCAAGAAAAACAATGTCCATGGAAGGAATTTTGTAACCTATCTTGTTGAGGACTCGATCTGATATTATTTCTTTTACGGTCTTCTTTCCTTGAGATATGGTAAGATACCTCCCTTTTGCTTGATGTTCCTACCTCTTGTTGACATGCTTCTTTCTCTAGCTTACTTGATGCTTTTTTAGTTCTGCATTTTAACTTCACAATCTCTGCTACCACTCTTTTGAGTCCTGCTTCTTTTATTTCCAACATATCTCTCAACTGATGTTCAATCTCTCTTCTTTCTTTCACTTCTATTTCGAGTTCTATTACCCTTTGTAGAAGCTCAATTCTTGCCAATTCATCATTTCAGATTTGTTCTTTTAGTTGTGCCCTCTCTTCTTGAATCCTTTCAAGATCTTGGAGATAATTGAAGAGTGCTTCCTCAAAGTCTATACTTTCTTCACTCTTTGAGCACATGTGTGTTACTGATGGATCCTCTTCCAAGTTGTTAGACTCTTCATGGAGAGATCGTCTCTGATACCAATTGAAGAACATGTGCTTATACTGAGAGAGGGGGGTGAATAGTATAATATAAAACTTTTCCCCAAATAGTAGCATCAACATTAATAAAGTAGTAAACATCACACAAAGCATCACACACATGAGAGACATCATTTTTAATGTGGTTCACCCAATGTGGGCTACCTCCATAGAAAATATTTCTTCTAAATATTTCTCAAATAATCTCTTGGGAATCCTTCCCAATTACAATGTTTATGGACCTCTGTCCAAAGGAGATGTTGATCCCCTAAATCTCAAGTTCATGGATCTCTTCCATAGGAGAACTCTTTCCCCTTCTACTCTAGCTAGTGATCTTCTAGAAGACTCTGTCTCTCTGCTGCACTGACTTGTGGATCTCTCTCCACTTGAAGACTCCTCACTCAGATTTATCTTCAATTGTCCTGGTTGTTGGATCTCTATCCACTGAGACTCTATCCTCTATACTCTATCACCTCCAAAGCTCTATCAATAGGCTCACTCAGAACCTTTTAAAATCTTCTCAATAGGTCCACTCAGAACCTGCTCAAATCTTCTCAATAGGCTCACTCAGAACCTTCTCAAATCTGCTCAATAGGCTCACTCAGAACCTGCTCAAATATGCTCAACAAGCTCACTTAGAACTTGTCCAAATATGCTCAATAAGTCCTCTCTAGGACTTGCTCAAATCTGCTCAATAAGTCCTCTCTAGGACTTGCTCAAATCTGCATAGCAAGCTTTCACAAAAGCTTACTCAAAATCAGTCCACAAGCCTTCTCAAAGACTTACCTCAAATCAGCTCAACAAAATCTCAACTCAATCTCATAGAAGCATAAAGAGAATTGTTAGAGACTCAATATGTTCTATACTCAAATCCCAATCTCAACTCAAATCAATCTCAACTCAACAATCTCATAGAAGCATAAAGATAATTGTTAGAGACTCAATATGTTCTATACTCAAATCCAATCTCAACTCAACTCAAATCAGAATATAGAATAGTTTGTTTTATGGAACTTGAACAACCACTTCACACAATCACTTGACTAGGCTCAAACAACTCTACTCAACCAATCACCACAAGGAACAACTCTTTCTCACAAACCCTAGTCCAAGCATGAATCAACCAACTCAAAATGTTTCCAACAATGTTCAACAACAAATCTCACATAACAATGATACTCATGTTCTTCTCTAACTCAAGTTCAAGTTCTTTGCACAACCAATGGGCTTCAACAACAATGCTTATAAAATATTCTTCACATAACAATGATACTCATGTTCTTCTCAAACCCTAACTCAGGTTTTTCACACAACTAATGGCTTCAACAATAATGCTTATAAAACAAGGTTTTAACCATAACTCTCAAACCAAAAATCCTTGAAGCATTCAACCAACAACTCTCAAAAGGAAACCACAATCAATCCTTTTCACTCCAATGATATTTTCAGAAATCAACCACCCAAATAAATCAATGGAGAATATTGCCCATACCTTATTGATGCCAAGAAGTTGTCCACAAAATCTGCCACACTCAACACACTTTCTTTTTCCAATCTCAACAAGGGTTAGTGGACTTCAAATAATAATCACAAGATAAAGTATAACTCAATTTACACCTTTTTACTCCAACTCAATAATCACATCCACCAAAGTCCCTCTATAGAAAAACCCTCTAAAAATAATAATCAATAAGCCACTATTATAATCTTCCACTTTATTCAAACCCCTTATTTCTCCTAAAATAATGCTCTCAAAAATTCAAATCAATACCATAAGGCTCAAATAATCATCTATGGTTTTCACCAACAAAATAATTATTTAACCTTTTAAACACAACAAAGGTTTTACAAAATAAAATATTTCCTAACCCTTATCACTCCAAACTTTAGAGCATTCAAACAAATTTTAATTAAAAAAATCACATACCTCCTTCATGGGTTTCGACCCCTCGACGTGCCCTCACCGCAAGCACCTTAGCCATGGCTAAGGTAGCCAAACGAGCTACCCGCTCATTCGCAATGCAAAAGGGACACTGACTTCCCTTTATATGCTATAGGCCCACGTGCCTCAAATAAACCTTGCATTCCCTGGGCGCTTCCACCACAAAGCACAACAAATGAACCTTGCCAAAAATCGAATGCATGACCTCGTGCTACCAAATGCCTCTGCACTTCCCGAGTTGCCAACAGGCCACATTGCCCAAGGTGACTTGGGTTTCGCACGTCGTCCGATTTATTCGTTGCTTCTACCACTTAAACCTTTTTTGCACAAGCTCTATTCGCTTTCCAACAATCACATTAACCACAAGAGCAAGGATAATTTAAATTGAAGAATTTAATGGCATATATATATGCCTTCCCTCTGCTTGGAAACGTCAGTGCTTCCTCATGACGTCGGTGGATAAACTTTTACTTTTAATTTTAAAATTAAAATTTAAATTTTAAATAATTTAAAATTTAAACTAAATATTTAAAATTAAATATCTCCATCATCGGGGCACCTTTTTCGATGAAACGAAAAGCCAACTTGGGTTTTAAGAAAAACCCATTTCAAATATGTTGTCCATGGTTTTAAATAAAACCTTTAAAATTAAATATCTTCATCACCGGGGCACCTTTTTCGATGAAACGAAAAGCCAACTTGGGTTTTAAGAAAAACCCATTTCAAATCTGCCATCCATGGTTTTAAATAAAAACCCTTTGCTAAGCTTCCCTTGAAGCTCCTTTTTGGAACCAAATGCCATGCATCCTTTTGATCAAAACCTTTGCTTCTCATGAAGCTCTTTGTGGAGAAAATCATAGTGCTTACTTGCATAGGTCCTTTTGACATCAATGACAACTTTTTAGCTTAGGGACTCAAAATGTCCAACACAAAATTCTATGTAGAAGGTCTATAAATTCTCCTCTATTATATAGCTAAAATTCTTCTAAAATCCTAATTGGAAGCTTTGAGTTCTTTGGATCTAGGGTCATCAATGTAAGAGGGCTTTTGGTCTTTGAAATATAAATCATTGTTGATATGTCTTGTTTTTGGTGCACTAGGGATGTTGCACCATTAAGATTTTCCTAGGTTCCCTTTGGAATATCCTACATATTGATG
Source organism: Wollemia nobilis (assembly GCA_028583015.1). Lineage (NCBI taxonomy): Eukaryota > Viridiplantae > Streptophyta > Pinopsida > Araucariales > Araucariaceae > Wollemia > Wollemia nobilis. Next base: position 27,189 of record JAQPPZ010014887.1, on the reverse strand, counting down.
TAGTAAGTGTGGACTCCTTGACTAGTGTAGAGAGGCAGAGTAGAATTACTCATGTAATAGGAGGTCACCACACTGATGTGCAAATTATTTTAGCATGCTAGGCCACAAAAATAAATCTTAATAGTCAATGGTATATGTCATCTTAAATGACCTTTAAGATGCATTCTTATGTATGTGGGTGGTTTCCATGTGTCCTTGGTTGTGTTGACATCCCCTTTAGCCAATGGTAGGCCTTCTTTAATAGAGCATTAGTGCCTCTCTATTATAGATTTTTATTGGCTATCACATGTCCTGCTTAGGATTTTTTAGGATCATTTTCTCCTTTCCATGATTTCCTTTGTCAAAAGTACCATGTAGACTAATATATGGAAAATTGATAGCCCAAATGCCTTAGCATGCTCAATGATGTTGGATCTAGGAAGTAGATGAGCATCGACCATTGATGGAAGATATAATGGTCACTATGGATTTTTGAACTTGTTTTCCTTTATTCTAACATCTCTCTTTTTAACTAAAGGTAAGAGGTGCCTCATAAATACCTTTTTTAGCATATTCATACTTTTAATTGATCTTTTGAGTGTAGCAAGGACTATAGAAAAAATTCCTATAGTCTTGGTAGTTCTCAAGGCTCTTCATCCTATTGAAGGGAGTGAACCCATATGACTTTCCTTGGGAACAAAATAAAAATTGTAAACTAGGGAAATAACAACCAACCATCCATATTGAGTGTATGGAAGCTAGTTTTAGAAGAGATAACTACCTAGCTTGAGTGGGATAGTACTGAATATAGGGATCCTCCCTCGTCTAATGGTGCCATAACCATTTAAAGTTTTCTTCCATGGTGTGATTGTTCTATTGCTATTGTTAATATTTGTACTTTTATTTTAAGTCCTAGCTAATATTCCCATCTCCTCTAGTTGTTACTTAGCATGACTTTTTGGGGTGTACCTTTTTACCACATACCTTCTTTTGTGATCAATGTATTGTTTATTATTTGAGTAATTAAAAGAAATTTTCAACAAAAAATGAAAATTGGGAAAATCACATAATATACAATAAAATGGAGAATACAAGTGATAAATGAAGTGAGGGAGATTACTATCATAGGCTTGAGATCCCTTACTGGAGTGTTAAATTTATATTTTATCTACAATAAAGTTTTCTGTAATGATACTTTTGGGAGATTCATGACTCTAGACATGTCTTGTAGTATTTAGAATTAATTATATTTTTAGTCCAACTTCTCTTCTAATTTGGAAAATACCATCCCCCTCCCTCATTGATTTCCAATGCTTTAGAGTCACCTGGTTGTAGGGATTACCAGAATATTTTCATTTGATGAGTGCATTTGATTCTGGGTTTGGTTTTCTTGCTCCCTTTTGGTCTTGGAAATAATATTTTGAAAATTTAATACTATAAGAAGCATCTTCTTTTCTTATAATCCATGATTAAACTTTATTTGTAATAGTTTTCTTAGTTTCATTTCTATTCTTTCATTGTTCTTGATTTGTATTTCCTTAGGGCTCGTGTTGATGTTACATTAGAAATCACACCAATTTTTACTAACCCATTGGATAGTAATTGTAAACTAGGTCATAGAGGGAGAGATTTTTGGTTTCTAAACCCATCCATCTAGGTGATGGGTAAGTTTGTGACCATTGAATAATAAGGAATATTGCTAAAGGTAGATCCCTTTTAGCTATCACAAGAAAATATTGCTAAAGGTAGATACCTTTTAACTATCACAAGAAAATCTTTGGGACCCCTACCAATAATTATACCTAGCTTAGTTTCCATCGAAAGGGCTATAATTCATTGTATTTATGGTATGATGGGTTAACATTACCTCATATCATAGGAAGCTTATAGTTAGAAAGTAGTTTCTTTTGATGACTTCACCTTGTTGGAATTCTTGGCATATTTATGGTGTCAACTATCTAAAAATTTGAAAGGGCTTTAGGTCCTCCCATTTTTCCCAATTTTGGTATATGAAATTTGTTCCAATCTCCTCATGAGAGGCATATTTATCACTTCTATAGTAGCTTTGAGAGTGCTTGAGGTAAACTAGAAGGAGATCTTCCATTTATATAATTTTCCATCAGGAAAGTAGCAAAATTTTATTTCTTTATTAGTACTTCTATTTTTCCCTTGATGAACCAATGGAAAGAGACCTTCCTTATGCAACTAAATTAGAAAAATTTAGTATTATTCATTGTACCTCATCATGTTCTACAAAGGTAGTTGTCTTGTCATCAACCTATTGGGTTCTCTAGGTGGTGCATGATAATTCATAGGTTCTCAAGAGTGCTACCATTCATCGACTATCTTTCACCAAGATAATACACCTTAAAGAGTAGTTATTTTTGCAAGAAAACCAAAACTATTGCTTGCTCTTGACAATTTTGGTCCACATGCCAAGGCATAGAAGTTGCATGCATCCTTTTGATGGGTGGTTGATCAGGTCATTAAATTATCTTTGAACTATGAAAAAATTCCATCTGTTAGATTCACATAGTTTCTATATAAATTTATCATAGTTGTGCTTTTGGATTCAAATCATGTCCTCTAAGTGTTAAATATCATGGCCTTGCAAGCCACCACATAAAAGTTATTATTTTGGCACACTTTCATAAGTAGAGGTTAAGCATTGGAACCTACTAAAAATGTAAACTTGGACTATGTTATGATTGGATTTATCATGGAATTGGTTATTTTTTTCTCATGGTCGTTGGTGATGCTTGAACCAGTGGTGGGTGTTGCTTTGTCCTTAGCACATTTTTACTCTTGCTTTTGGGTCAATGTAAATTTTCCATGTGTTTGGTTTTAGGGTGAGTGTTACATTTCAATGTTGGAAATATTTTTCCTTCATTTATTTTTAGTCATATGATTAGTTCTCCTTTGGCAAAGTCTTTTATTCATTTATAGTTTGTATCCAAGACTAATATAAATATATCCTTAGGATATGCATTCTATTAATAAAATTAATAATAGGGAAACCTTGTGTTCATATTCATATATCATACAACCCTATTTGTGCTTTGAAAAGGCCTTCTAATTCAAAAAGAATCTAATGTAAAAGAATCTTCTAGGTGGAAGCAAAATGGCTAGAAAATTATTTAACAACTCAAATCAATGCATAAATAAGGAAACACAATTGATTATGATAGAAAGGTAGGTGTGGGGAATAAAAAGTAAAACAAGAATAGGAATTGAAAGGAGGATTTAGAGAAAAGAAAAATAATCATAATAAAAAAAAGGGGACTCCAAGGAAAATAGAAAAAAATACAAGAGAGTCAAAAGGTAAAATAAACGAAGTTTAAGATGGACTAGGAGGAGTCCAAGGAATAAACATATTTGGAAAAATTGTAGAGTTAATAGAAGAAAATATCACCATTTGTAACTCTATTGTATAGATCCAGGTGTTGTAGGTGAGTTGGAGAGGAGAGGGAAATCCTCCAGGATAGGTCCCAGGTTCAAATCTCCACCCTACCAAAAAGCTGAATTGGGTATCCAAAATCCAATTGATAATGTTGGTGCGGGCAGGGTCGGGTGCGACTCTCGAGTGAATTTGATAGTGTAGAACCCCCTGTTCATGGTCTCTTAGACCAAGGCGTCCCCGCAAGGGGTTTTTCTCTTTAAAAAAAAAAAGTCTATTGTATAGGCAAATGAATATAAAATTATTCTTTTAAACATTTGATTCTATATAATTTGTGGATGAAGAAGATATCATATTAGATAGGTTGTTTTTGGAATATATTTGTGTTGTGCAAGTTATATACTAAAATTATAGGAGGAGGAAAGGTTGTTGAGGTATTTTAGACCTATCTTGTGAAAGCATTGTTGTAGTTTAGACAATGCTGGAGATTACCCATTAAAATTAGAGAAGCCCTAAGTGGACAAAAATAAGTTTGTCATTCAATATATTTGAACCATTTGAATATCAACAAGGCATCATGCAAATGAAATAAAGTGTTTTTACAATAATTTTTTATTCAATTAAGAGTGTTATTCAATTGATCATCATTAAGGTTGTTGGAATCCAATTTCAAAACAAGGTGTTGTGCAAATTAATATTATTACTTTGCTCAAGTGGAAATGAGAGTATTGTGCAAGTGAACCATTTATACCTTTCAATTGTAGGTTGCATTGTCATCAAGTGGTAAAATTACTACCATTTAAATAAGAAACCTACTATATAAGAGGATCAATTGTATAATGAAGTTGTCATACAATGAAAGTGGGCATACAAGTATGACCATACCATTAAGGACTTGCTATTGTTGACACCAAAAATTAACCCAACCAAATAGGTCAAAATTGAAGAACACAAGCTTATATTGAGAGGGGGCAGGTGAACAATATAAGACCACTTTTTACTTTTCTTTCCCAATCAATATTATGTAATGTAAAGATAGCAATATCAATAGTAGTAATCAAAGCAATGCATAAATCACCACACACAATAGAGACACCACAAATTACATGGTTCACCCAATGTGGGCTACTCCATGGAGAAAATATTTCACTAAAATTTTCTCAATCTCTTGGGAATCCTTTCCCTATTACAATGTTTATGGACCTTTGTATAAATGAGACACCAATCCCCTAAATCAAGTTCATGGATCTCTATCCATAGGAGAACTCCTTCTCCTATGCTATGGTTGGTGATCATCTAGAAGACTACTGCCTCCATTGCACTGGATTGTGGATCTCTCTCCATTGAAGACTCTTGTCCCCACTCAAAATACCTATCCTCACTACCCTGGCTAATGGATATCTATCCATTGGAGACTATTGTCCTCTCTACTTTGTCACCTCCAGATATTTGTCTCAAAACTACACTAAACATAGTCATTTGGTCTAGTACAACTCTACTCAAACTATATCCTCAAATCTACACTAAACATAGTCCTTTGATCTATCACAAATCTGCTCAATATCTATCTCTGGTCTGGTAAAAATCTATTCTCAAAATTGCACCAACTCTATTCTAAAATTTGCACTAAACATAATACTTTGATATAGCACAAATATGTCCTCAATCTCAGTCCTCAAGCCTTAACTTAAGGCTTGTCTCAACTCTTTTGGATCTGCCCTAAACCTTAACTCAAGGTTTGAACAAATCAATCAACTCTACTCTTAAGTGTTCTCAAATATTTGTCTCAAATATACCTTGTAAGCTTCCATAAAATCTCACACTAATTTATCCACAAGTCCTCTCTAGAACTTGCTCAAATTTGCTCTACAAGTCCTCTTTAGAACTTGCTCAAATATTCTCTACAAGTCCTATCTAGAACTTTCTCAATCTACTCAAGTCATCTCTAGAATTTTCTCAATCTACTCCACAAGTCCTATCTATAACTTTCTCAATCTGATCCACAAGTCCTCTCTAGAACTTGCTCAATATGCACTACAAGCCCTCTCTAGAACTTGTCCAAATATGCTCAATATATGTATTGTAAGCTTTCACAAAATCTCACACCAAATCTATCCATAAGTCTTCTCAAAGACTTACCTCAAATCAGCTCAACAAATCCATGTAGAACTTGTCCAATATTATAGAAACATAAAGATAATTGTTAGAGACTCAATATGTTCTACACTTATCACAATTCTCAATTACTTACAATCACTCTCGTAGAAACATAAGGAGAATTTTTAGAGACTCAATATGCTTCAATTTCCACTCAATGCTCAATAACTTTCTCAACTCAATTCAGAATATAGAATAATTTGTTTAATGTAACTTGAACAATCACTTCACACTCCCACTTGACTAGGTTCAACCAACTCTACTCAAAAAAACACTCAATGAAAAAACCCTTGCTCACAAACCCTAGTCCAAGAAGATGATCACTCAACTAAAAATATTTCCAACAATGCTCAACAACAAATCTCACATAACAATGATACACATGTTCTTTTCAAACTCTAGTTCAATTTCTTTACTCAACAACTCACTTCAACAACAATGCTTATAAAACAACTCTCACATAACAATGATACTCATGATCTTTGCAAACCCTAGTTCAAGTTCTTCACTCAATAAATCACTTCAACAACAATGCTTATCAAACAAGGTTTAACAACAATTCTTTATTCTAGAAAACCTTGAAGCATTAACTCAAAACACTCAATAGGAAACCCTAATAAAGTCCTTTTCACTCCAAACTTATTTTCTAGAAAACCAATAAATAAAATCAACTATGGAATAATTTGCTCATACCTTTTATTGATGATGAAGGGATCTCATAAATCTGTCACAACCACAAACACTTCTATTCCAAACTCAAAGAGGTTAGAGGATAAATATTTCTCATAATGTAATGTAAAAACTCAATTACACCTTATCACTCCAACTATAAAAACAACCATCATCATACATAAAATATTTTTCCAATAACACCTTATAATCTCCCAACTAAAATAAATCTATCATCCACAAAAAATTAACTCAAACCCTCTTTAATTAAATTTAATGGCAAGAAAGAATTTGACAAAGATTGAATTAACTTTCCTTATAACTACAACAACATGAACCAAGCAAACAACCTTTCACATACCTTTATAACTCCAAATAATACTTTAGGAAAAAATTTAGGCAAATAAAATTTATTTTAATCAAAAATACCTTTTCCACTTATGGCATTTGAACTCCCAATAACTACCTCCTCGTGCACCCTAGTTGCGAGCTTGTCCATCATGTGTGCTAGATGCATATTTGAAACCTTAAGAGCATTTTGTGATCTTTCTCCTAATTCTGGTGCTCAAAATGAGCATGTGCCAAAAAACCTTTCCCCTTGGTGCTCAAGAAAAACACCCAAATCCACGCAAATCGATCGTGGACTCTTCCACTCCCAGTTCTCTCATAAAACGTGCGCTACCAATGGACCACACTATCCAATGTGGATCAGACCTTACACTCTCCCTTTTTATCTTCTTCCTGGTGCTAAAAGATAAACTAACTCTTTGTCTTCTTCCTCAATGATCAACATTTGCACAAATTACTTTTAGCTCAGTCACATGAAAATCAAATCTAAGAGGGGTAAGTTTCAATGCCCCTTTGACATATTATTTATACACGAATTCACCATATGGCTTAGACGTTGGTACTCCATAATATTCGATGACATTGACGCTTCTTACAACCTTTATAATTTATAAATTATTTAAATTCTAAAAGAATTTAAATTTTATAAATTATATTTATAAATATTTGACATTAATAAAAATTAATGTCTCCTTTAGGTAAAATTTAAACCTTCATTTGTTCTTCATTGATTTGATGAAAATTATTCTGCCACCATGGTTTTTAATAAAAACCTTAATTTTACCATTATGATGTTTAATGAAGCCTTTATATCCTCATAATGGTTTTAATAAAAACCTTTTAATTTACCACCATGGTTTTAACAAAAACCCTTTTAAAACAATATTTTGACAACTTTTCTTCAACTCTTTGCATTTCTCTTGGCTTCAATGATGATGTACTCCATGGTGTTAATTACAAATTCATGTGTTCACTTGACATCAATGACAACTTCTCACCTTGACATCAATGAAAACTAAATGAGCTCAAAATTTCCAACAAAAATTCCCTTAGAAACCTAAGTAACCCCACAAGATACAAAAAATGCAATTTTGGCTCTCCTAATCCTTCATTTTGAGATTTTTCATTTCTCAGTAATTTCATGCTCCTCTTGGATGGACCGTGATATCATGTTTTAACCATTTCCTATCTAATTTTCAAAAAGAAAAATGTTGTCACTTGGTTTTTATTTACATGACCCCTAATGGTTTTATTAGCACATTCATAGTCATATAAGATAGACCACAAAATTGCTTTTCTAAGGCAAAACTCTAAATGTTAGATTCTCTACCCTCCAATGGATTTTGGGCTATTTATGGCACCATATCCTGGATATTCCAACCCTATTTTTGACTCCTAGTTGCTTCCCACTTCACTTTGGTAAATATAAAATTCACCCACCTCCTCCTCCTTGACATAAATGGTTTTCCCTCGGTTCCTCCATGCAAACATTTCTATGAATTGATGCATCGGGCCTGTATTCACACAATGCTCTCTCATAGTAACAAAATTCTAAACAATTGGTGGCTCAAAGTGCTAAAAATAACAGGTGCACTTGATTTGGTATCTCTTAGAGGGGATCTACTTGGTTAGGATCAAGAGGAATAACTCCTCTTTTGGTTGTAACCTTCTTTTATGCTCCTTTGTGTTTTAATATTTATATTTTTATTCCTAGTTATATTTTCTTACTTTATAATAACATCTATAACATTTTTATTTATTTATTTAAACTCTCCTTCTAGCCACTATTTGTATTTGGGGAAGGTGTGTATTGACCTCTTACAACTTTTGGATCCTTTAGGAGCTCCTCTTTTGGTATAAATCTACCTCGACCTTACACAACAATTTCATGGCCCTTCATTACTAATTGTGAATTCACATTAGATAAGATTGGGCATAAGTTTGGTTGTCCCTGCTACCCATGACTCCTTATATTTACAAGAATTAATTTTGTCCTCTATCACTATATAAGTGTGCTTTAAACCCTATACCACTCTTTTCTCCTCCCCTATATTTTAACAAAATGATTTCGTAGTTTATTGTTATTTATTGTAAATATTCTTTAGATAGGGATGGGGGCAAGTCTTGTGCTATTAACACAACATAAAATACCTTTTTAAATATTTGTTGCCATTGCATTTGTCTATATTTGTGGTTATATTGACTCTAATCCCTTTTCCATTATTTTTCCATTCCCTAAAGCTTAGCAAAGTGATTTTGTAGCCCATCCTTAGCAATCATGAATTCACTTTAGGTAGACTTAGGGTAGGTTGTACGTTACCTCTATGATACTTAGCCATATTTTACCTCTTTCCTTACTTCTCACCCTCCCCTATAAATTGTATAAAACCAATTTGAACCCTTTTTCTACCCTTTGTGCTTGCATAAATTATTTATAGAGTGATTTCATGGTTCTCCCTTATTGTATGTGAATTTTCCCTATGAAATTTCATGGCAACTTATATTATATGTCATCATTATTCATTCTGTATTCTAGTTATGATTCTCCTTAAAACCCTCACTTTACTCAAAAATATCACATCTAACTCATTTTCTCTTTCCACCTTCCATCTATATAATAAATAACACGGTCGATGCTTTTGCGCCATGAAATCATTTTCATCATCAATCTCTCTAGCTACCACTAATATTTGTCTTTTGATCATTCTTTGTTATATGTAATTTTGCACTCTCTATTTATAGAGTTTGAATTCACTTTGCAAAACAAGGTCACTCTTTTTCATGCTTATATTTTGGTCATATAAAAGAACCTAGGGGGTTTGAATGTCAAATATACAAGATTTGCATCTCTTCTGGCTATAGCAAACTCCCAAACACTGATCATACCCCTTTAAATTTATCATTTTTATAGGTTTAATGAATTCATGGTTGATATTTCTAGGGCATGCAATCAAATTTGTAGTTGAGATATACAAAGCACAAAATCATGACAACCACCAATTGAGGTAATATTCTTTGTAAATTCTAATTTGTGTTCAAAAATTGTTTTCTATTGATTTTACTCTTTATTTTATTAAAAAATAGAAAGGATAAAAATACCCTCTCTTTTTTTATTGTGCTTTTTTTGTCATCTCTAATTTTCCCAACCCAAGAAAATTGTTCCTGACATCAGAGTGACATAGTGGGTCAAAATCAAGAGCATAGGTTTTGGCTCAATTGAGAGTTTCTAGGAGTTTTTACAAGGTTGAATCATTGTTAATATGTGATCTTCAAGGCACTTGCTACTCTACCAAGGGAAATTGAGAATTAAATAAAGTAAGAAAACTCAAAAAATAAAAGGAAAAGAGGGTGATGCACTAGGAGAAATGCTAATATCTTCCTAAAAAAATAGGCCTGAATATTATGTTCCAATGGTGAACAATTCCTCTCCTCAGCATAATGAATAGAAATCATGATATGCTAGTTATATGCATGTATGAGTAGGTGGATATTATAGAATATCTAAGCTAACAAATGACTCGATATAAAAATAGATGCAGGCCCTCACACACACATACACATCCATAAGTGTATAGGTAAAGGCCAATAAATATATAGGCTTTTGTGTATATATAAATACAAGAAAAATTTTATATAAATTGTGCCAGAAGTGAGGGTTCCAAATTGCCCATAAGATGCTCAGGAACCACCACTATTTTTATAAGGAAAAATGAAAGGAAATCCTACAAATACATATGGAATTGCAAACTTGTTGATCCTTTACAAAGCTAATACTAATATTTGTATATTTACAAGGGAGGATTCTCCCTCCAAAGCTCATGGAAATATCTCTATGTGGCTATCATTTTAGATATTGAGTCACGTTCTTTTGTAATTTTTTTTCCCTTTAGGATTTTTTAGATATAAATATGTGAATTTTGGTTGATATTGGCCCTTAGATGTGCAACTAATACTTTAATTACCATCTACACATTTTTTGTGGATTCCTATCACCTTGGTGCAAAAGATTGCTTTAGTTTAATGTCTTCAATATTTGAGCTAGTTTTGCCATGGTTCCATGCTATTGTTGTCCTTTATTAGAGATATGAGATATATTTTGTAAAAAGGAAATTCTTCCTTGAAGAATGTGTATTTTATTGATTTGAGGTTTGAGGCATTGGCATTTTCTTCTTTGGGAGAGTTTTTTTTACATTCTTAGGGGCCACTTATCTTCAGATCATCGAGACTTTTTGCCTTCAATTCATTGTTGGGAAGTTTTTTTATTGCCTTATGTTTATGACTTAGAAAATTTTGACCTTCGGATTTTTCTTGCTCATTAGATCTGGCCTCCATTTGATCAGGTATTTTTATTAGGCCTTTCTTCTTGTGCTTGTCTATGACTTAGAATTTCACTTTCAAAAGGTGTCATGTTTTACCACTATTTTTCTAGTGTCTCTCAATGGATATGTAGCCTAATAAAGATAAGGAACCCAAAAAATGATGCCTTCATCCATTGGGCACAGTTAAGAAAAATTTCCCATGAAAGCAAAAGTCTCCAGTAGATGAGCCATAACTTTAAAATTCTATAGATGATCAAGACTTTAATTTATGGGTTAGATTTACCTTTTGAGCACCTTGGACATGCCTAGAGTTATATCTAACCTTCTTCAATTTTATCTAGTGTAATTTTTTAGTGTGAGATATGTAATTACTCTTCTTTGATTCAAATTTACATAATAGGCTCATCACTCTTATAATTTTTGTAGCCCTTTCAAAATCCTGTTGGTGCATATCCTAAATATTTAGATCCATGTTTATTTCTTATATGCCACCATAGCCTTAATTGCAATGCAAAATTTTGGCACATTATTTGCATCAACAATGTTCCATATAGTCCCTCTATTGAAATATACAATGTCTAAACCATAGTAACCCAAAATTTTACTTCCCTCATGTGTACATTATTTTGAACACATGAATTAATATTTTCTAATGCTCTTGGCTAGTCCACATTGGTGAGTGACAACTTCCCAAGATGAAATGGTCATTAATTCCTAGTCCAGGTATCTCCTCACTTTTTGGTGGCCCTTTCTTCATTTTTTTTAGGTATTTTCAAGATTTTCCAATGAATTGTTGAAGGATTTTGGGATCATAGCCAGTCACATTTCTACCTCGATGTTGTGTTTCCTATATTATGTTTTTACAACCCCATCTAGCCAATATTTTGAGTTTGTTAGGTTTTCTATCATCATTACCATCACATATTTTCTCCAATCACTAAGGCTAAAGCCTATGTTTGATATTTTCATGGTTCTTCAAGACAATTTCATAGGGAGAATGTGTAATGTATGCACATATGGAGATGGATTATGACTAATAGTATATTTTTTCTTATTATCATTCAGGTCAAGAGCCTCCTCTTCAAAAAGATCCCAATTTTTTGGCCATAGAGGGGCAGGTGTCATGGCTCCTTATTGGTGTCGATCATGAGTATGATGTCCTCCTCTACTACTTTTGCCTCTTCTTCAAATACCCTCATTAGGAAGATATCAATTTGGTCCTAGCTAATAATGTAGTGTAGAGAAATGGAGTATTGATCCTCACCATTTAATGAGGCCACCAGTATCCTAAGGGCCACATATTGCTCTATGATGTGGTGTGTTTGATAGATGAAGATCATATCTTGTAAGTTCTCTAATGGGGTTGATGGTCCTTCACTAGTGTAGTCTAGCAAGAAGTATATCAATAACAAAATAACAAGATGCCTAGTCTAGTTCTCTAATAGGGTTGATGGTCCTTCACTCTCACAAAATACTAAAAATAAATAGAGATTTATGCAATAAAAATTATCAAAATGTAAAAATTAAATGTAGAATTAAACACTCTCACAAAAATAATAGAATCATAGGACTCTTCAAGGGAGACACCTCCTTCAATATTTCATCAATTTGAAAAAAGATACATTCAAACATGGATCCATGTCTTTTAAAGATACTCTTCATGCAACCCTAACCATAAGATCAAGAGTTTGCTTACATGTAAAATGCCACTCGAGATAGAATCTTCTACCAACTAGTGGTTACATTCTCGATAGCAGTTACATGAAATGGATCCACTTTTCTAGGCATCTTATTTGCCACATACCACTATAAAATAATATAAAATAACATTATAAAGGGATACCCACATTGGAATTGGATCATTACAATAATTATTTGAGAATTACAAAATCGTGTTAGGATGGCATCCTAACATGCCCTTCCCCTTAAAAAAAGATTTTGTTCTCAAAGTTTTTAAGGAAACATGTGTTATAGCTTCTAAAGGGATTACCACATAGCATCTTATGGATATCATCCTTGCCATTGAATAAAATTTTTAGTGATGACTGTTGAGCAAGGTGTTGCAAGAGTTTTGTCATTGTTGTCAACAAAGGCAGCTAGATCTAATGATGCAGTGGACAGGTAGTTCAGAAGTCATTCAGATGCAGAGGATAGAAGTTCAAAGGTTTTTCAGAGCATGGACAGTGAGTTTCCAAGAAGACCATAGTTGCCTATTTGCAAAAGATCAAAGAAAAAGACAAGTAAGAAAAGTGTCGCGATATCGCGACATATTCAACAGGCAAGAAAAACTGTCGTGATTTCGCGACATGTTAGAGGAGAGAGAAAGTGCAAGCAAAATTGTCACGATTTTGTGACATGGTCGAGGAGAGAGAAGGCGCAAGGAAAACTGTTGCGATTTTGTGACATGTTGGAAGCAGAGAAGGCAAGTAAGAAAACTGTCGCGATTTCGTGACATGTTTGAAGAAAAAGCACTAAGTAAGAAAACTATCATGATTTCGCGACATGTTTGAAGAAAAAGCACTAAGGAAGAAAACTGTCACGATTTCACGACATGTTTGGAGAAAAAGCGCTAAGGAAGAAAACTGTCGTGATTTCGCGACATGTTTGGAGAAAAAGCGCTAAGGAAGAAAACTGTCACGATTTCGTGACATGTTCGAAGAAAAAGCGCTAAGGAAGAAAACTATCACGATTTCGTGACATGTTCGGAGAAAAAGCACTAAGGAAGAAAACTATCGCGATTTTGCAACATGTTTGGAGAAAAAGCGCTAAGGAAGAAAACTGTCACGATTTCATGACATGTTCGGAGAAAAAGCGCTAAGGAAGAAAACAGTCGCGATTTCGCGACATGTTCGAAGAAAAAGCGCCAAGGAGGAAAAGTGTCGCGATATCGTGACATGTCGGGTTTTCACAACCCAAAGGAAAGAAAAGTGCCAAAGGGGAAAAGTGTCGCGATATCGCGACACGTCGGGTTTTCGCGACCCAAAGAGGAGAGAGAAAGCTCGGAGGCAAAAGTGTCACGATTTCGTGACATGTTTCGTTTTCTGCTGGTGCAAGCCGAGAAAAGGTTGAGAAAGCAAGGAATGTCACGATTTCACGACAGAAGTGAGGATGACATCAGCAATAGTTAGAAGTGTCGCAATTTCACGACAAAAATGTTGTCAAAGCAGACAAAGGCCAAAAGTGTCACGATTTTGCGATAGCAGGGATAAGAAGGCGTACGGTTGTAAAAGGTGTCGCGATATCGTGACATGTTGTAGTTTCACGATAGAAGCTACAGGAAAGTGACAGAGGCGGCAGAGGCGGTTGAAGCCAACAAAGTTGAATCTGGGTCGACAGAATTTAGGGTTTTGCAGCCGATGATCTTTAGGGTTGAAGCCGACAAAGTTGAATCTGAGCCGACTAAGATTAGGGTTTGCATTTGCATAATCAGTCGACTACAATTAGGGTTTTCATCTTGAAATCTCTAGTATATAAGGAGGGCTATTTGGAGAATTGAATTTTTTTTTTTTGGTATGAAGAGAGCATCGGTGTGTGCGATATGCGGCCGTAAGAGCATAGATAGCGTAGAACCGACGAGATGATGGCGAAGTGTGTGATGTGAGCAAGTCGTGTCGAGTTGTTCGAAGTGTGATTGCGAATGCGCACAGAGAGCAGAGTGTGGAACATCACAGAGTGTGTGAAGCATGTGCATAGAGAAAGTAGAGTATGCAGAGAGCGCAAAGGGCAAAGTTAATTGTTGAGTTCGGCTATAGCGGTGAATGTGCAAAGCGAGCAGAGAAGTTAATTGCTGAGTTTTACTGGAGCAGTGAATGCGCAAAGCAAGCAGAGAAGTTGAATTATTGAGTTCAGCTATAGTAGTAAATGCGCAAAATGAGCAGAGAAGTTGAATTGTTGAGTTCGACTATAGCAGTGCTACAGATGTCTGTATCTTGCGAACCGTGAGAGAGATCGAGTAAGCTTTAGACCAGTCAGGGTCTTGTGAAAATGAAGGTATTTTTCTTGTCAATCATTTTCATTCAGAATTGAAGTCCAGGTTGCAGCTTGGCATCAGGGGTTGGTGCTCCTTCCAGTTGGTGCTGGTAAATCAGGGGTTGGTGCTCCTTCCAGTTGGTGCTGGTAAACCAGGGGTTGGTGCTCCTTTCTGTTGATGCAGATAAATAAGGGGTTGTAGCTCCTTCTAGTGGGTGCTGGTAAATATTTTGTAAAGTTGGTGCTTTGCTAAAGGTTGGATTTGGATGGTAGTCCAAGCAATCGTTATTTTTGAGGAGTAGCCATTTTGGTGAACCTCGTTAAAATCCTGTGTTGTGTGATGCTCTGTTGCTATTATTACTGTATCTATTTTTAAGTTTTAATTGCTGCTATTTTAAGAGCTGTAAATTCATGGTTTAAAGAGCTACACTGATTCACCCCCCCTCTCAGTGCCATACTAAGTTCAACAATTGGTATCAGAGCTAAGTTCCCTTCAAAGGCTAAATCAGCTAGGGTTGATCTTGGATTAATTCTCTAATGGCAAAGAAAGGCAAGAATGGAACCATGAGACACAAGAAGAAAAGATCACACAGGGTCATAAAAGAAAACAAATATGAATTCATTATTGCTGTAGATTCAAGAGATGAATCAAACAATGGAGAAAAGGCCAAAAGTCAACTCGGTCAGGATGCAGGTTCACAAGGTTCAAAATGTTTTGTTTGTGGTCAACTCGGGCATAATGAACGTCAGTGCCATGGGTTTAGTAGTAGTGAAGATGAAGATGATACTCTCAAAATTGAAGTCCTAGAGGTTGATTCTAAAAAGGAAACAGATGGAGGTCCTTACATGATACTCGACGAAGAAGAAATAGAATCAGAACAGGAATGTAATGAAGATGAAATGAATACAGAAGCAAATTGGAATGAAGATCAAATTACAGCTCCAAGAAAGAAGAATAAGAAAAATTCAGGAAAGCTTGAGGATACAAACAAAATCATAACCAGGTTGAAAGTACAGACAGAAGAATACAAGAAACTTTTTGAAGATCTCGAAATACAGTTAACCATGAAAACAGAGTATTACAGTAAGCTAGAAGAAGAGATTGACGGTCTAAGAATGCAGACAGAAGAGATGAATAAGAAAGTTGATGTATGTAGCAAACATGAAGAAGATTCCAACAAAATTGTTAGCAATCTGAAGCTGCAAATAGAAGAGTTCAAAAGGATTGAAGAAACTCTCAGGTCTCAGATCAATGAGAAAGAGACTGTTTGCTGCAAACAAGAAGAAGAGATTGTTTCTTTGAAGAAACAACTGGAAGAGGCCAATACAAATCTTAAATTCGAGAAGAGCACAAAATTGCTAGATAAAATGATAAGTCATCAGAGAAGCTCCACGAATAAGCATGGTCTTGGATATGAATCTGAACAACCCCCATCGTCCAAATATGCAGAGAAAAAGGAGCTCACCTTTGAAGGATCAAAGCATAAAAGGTCTTCATCATCCAACTCTACAGAGAAGAAAAATTTCACTATTGAAGGGTCGGAGCAAGAAAAGGTTAAAGTTGTATCTTCAAAAGAAAGAAAATATCAAAGGAGATTTACAGCAAAGCAGCCACAACAAAAGAGGTTCTACCACTCTCACTCTTTTCATACTAACACTTTTAATGGCTATTGTTTTAGATGTAACCAGTATGGTCACAAGGCAACTTATTGTGGATTGAATAATAAATCAAAGAGTTATGCTGATAGAAATACATCTGCATATCTGAGTGAACACTATGTACAATGTTTTCAATGCAATGGTCATGGGCACATAGCAAGGTTTTGTCTAAGTGCTTCTGTATCAAATCTAAGGCAAAACGGTAGATTTCATAAGACGCAAAGAATGCAACTCAGACAGGGAATAAATCAGGTTCATAGAAGAAAGGAAAATAATTATTCTTCATGGATGCATAAGAGACAACCACACCAGAGAAATATTCGAGTTCACGCAAAGGTGCAAAATAGGGAGGTAGTTGAGAAATACAAGCCCGTGTTCAAGAAAGTTTGGAGAAAGAAAGAAGAGAGGAAATCATGTCTCCTTGGACTGAAGGAGACTACTCCTCCTTTGCACTAAGCAACTCCAGGAAGCACATCCTCAGGGGGAGCAATATTAAAGTTTTATTTTAATGCTCCTATATATTTGTCTGGGTATCTGAGGATGAAAGACCAGCAGTCGGGCTATTGTGGTATAATTGTCAAGTGTGTTGTCAGTTCATGTAGTTGTGTGTGGAAGTGTCGTGGAGGGTAGTGTTTGAATTGAGAATCATCACCATTGGTAGTATTGCTTATGTCATTGTTGTTCTGTTGTTGGTTCTTACTGCCACTTTTCATAGCTATGGATTATATCAGTTCAGATTGTTTTTGTTTATTGAAAGAATGCTTGCCCCAGCTGCGTATTTTTGTTTTGATAATAGCAGCGTGTTTTTGTTCGACGCTTTGATGTGAAGATTGTCAGATCTTTCATGACACCTTGGTGAATATAATTAATTCATAGACAGTTTTGTTTTAACTGTTGATAAAATGCCAATCCAAGGATAAGAAGTTTGAGGATGAGTAAGGTGCTCTACGGTTGGCCATAAAGTGTTTGACAAAATGTCTTCTCCCGATATGCACAGTTGAAAGTAAGGTGTGATTTGCAGTAACTGTAGAAAACTCAGATCAGGTAGTAAATTTAAAAAGGAATTTGGCTGTGCTGCAGTACAGTGTTTGATGTTTGCACACAGTTGGCAGTAAAATTGCAGTGCTGGACAAAAATTGGTACAAGTGTGAGTCACTTGTCAATTCTGTTGACAGAAGTGAAATCAGCATGTTGAATGGGAAGATTGAAGAAAAAGTTTATAATGTGTAGCCAGATGATTTCTAGGCTGGTGATGAATGTTTGAGGTGCTTTCATAAAGAATTGAGGTAGTCTACTGGATTCTCACTGCAGAGAAAGACAAACAGCTGTCAGTAGGTTCAAGCTTGTTGAGAATATCCAGGATGTATATGCAAATGTTGCTTGCATTACAGAACAAAAAGTTGGATATATAAATGATCAGTGTATGCTTTCACTAAAACAGTGGACAAGTTTGAGATTGCATAGCAACAGAGGGTTGAGGCTCAGAAGACAACATGCATTGAAGTGGCCACATATTCCCAAGAATAGTCTAAGATTTAACTAGCCATCGAGATCAAATTCTCAGGGGGAGCATTTATGCATTTGTTTGTCTTATTGCTCATATTCATGATTTTTGCTAACTATTTCAATGTGTATCTGAGAATGTTGTGCATAGACTCAGGGGGAGTCTGCAGCAGCCCTTTGGTATTATTGTCAAAGGGGGAGAAGAATTACAAGAGAGTTCAGTGTTGCCAACAATTCCAAAGGGGGAGATTGTTGAGCAAGGTGTTGCAAGAGTTTTGTCATTGTTGTCAACACAGGCAGTTAGATCTAATGATGCAGTGGACAGGCAGTTCAGAAGTCATTCAGATGCAGAGGACAAAAGTTCAAAGGTTATTCAGAGCATGGACAGTGAGTTTCCAAGAAGACCATAGTTGCCTATTTGCAAAAGATCAAAGAAAAAGACAAGTAAGAAAAGTGTCGCGATATCACGACATATTCAGCAGGCAAGAAAAACTATCGTGATTTCGTGACATGTTAGAGGAGAGAGAAAGCGCAAGCAAAATTGTCATGATTTCGCGACATGGTCGAGGAGAGAGAAGGCACAAGGAAAACTGTCACGATTTCGTGACATGTTGGAAGCAGAGAAGGCAAGTAAGAAAACTGTCATGATTTCGCGACATGTTTGAAGAAAAAGCACTAAGTAAGAAAACTATCACGATTTCGCGACATGTTTGAAGAAAAAGCACTAAGGAAGAAAACTATCGCGATTTCGTGACATGTTTGGAGAAAAAGCGCTAAGGAAGAAAACTGTCACGATTTCATGACATGTTTGGAGAAAAAGCGCTAAGGAAGAAAATTGTCGCGATTTCGCGACATGTTCGGAGAAAAAGCGCTAAGGAAGAAAACTGTCACGATTCCGCGACATGTTCGAAGAAAAAGCGCTAAGGAAGAAAACTGTCACGATTTCGTGACATGTTTGGAGAAAAAGCGCTAAGGAAGAAAACTGTCGCGATTTCACGACATGTTCGGAGAAAAAGCGCTAAGGAAGAAAATAGTCACGATTTCGTGACATGTTCGAAGAAAAAGCGCCAAGGAGGAAAAGTGTCGCAATATCGCGACATGTCGGGTTTTCGCAACCCGAAGGGAAGAAAAGCGCCAAGGAGGAAAAGTGTCGCGATATCACGACACGTCGGGTTTTCGCGACCCGAAGAGGAGAGAGAAATCTCGGAGGCAAAAGTGTCATGATTTCGTGACATGTTCCGTTTTCACTGGTGCAAGCCGAGAAAAGGTTGAGAAAGCAAGGAATGTCACGATTTCATGATAGAAGTGAGGATGACGTCAGCAATAGTTAAAAGTGTCGCGATTTCACGACAAAAATGTTGTCAAAGCAGACAAAGGCCAAAAGTGTCACGATTTCATGACAGCAGTGATAAGAAGGCGTACGATTGTAAAAGGTGTCGCGATATCGCGACATGTTGTAGTTTCACGGCAGAAGCTACAGGAAAGTGACAGAGGCGGCAGAGGTGGTTGAAGCCGACAAAGTTGAATCTAGGCTGACAAAATTTAGGGTTTTGTAGTCGACGATCTTTAGGGTTGAAGCCGACAAAGTTGAATCTGAGCCGACAAATATTAGGGTTTGCATTTGCATAATCAGCCGACTACAATTAGGGTTTTCATCTTGAAATCTCTAGTATATAAGGAGGGCTATTTGGAGAATTGAATTTTTTTTGGTATGAAGAGAGCATCGGTGTGTGCGATATGCGGCCGTAAGAGCGTAGATAGCGTAGAACCGACGAGATGATGGCGAAGTGCGTGATGTGAGCAAGTCGTGTCGAGTTGTTCGAAGTGTGATTGCGAATGCACACAGAGAGCAGAGTGTGGAACGACATAGAGTGTGCAAAGCATGTGTGTAGAGAAAGCAGAGTATGCAAAGAGCGCAAAGGGCAAAGTTAATTGTTGAGTTCGGTTGTAGCAGTGAATGCACAAAGCGAGCAGAGAAGTTAATTGTTGAGTTTGGCTGGAGCAGTGAATGTGCAAAGTGAGTAGAGAAGTTGAATTGCTGAATTTGGCTGTAGCAGTGAATGCACAAAGCGAGCAGAGAAGTTGAATTGCTGAGTTCGGCTGTAGCAGTGTTGTAGATGTCTGTATCTTGCGAACCGTGAGAGAGATCGAGTAAGCTTTAGACCAGTCAGGGTCTTGTGAAAATGAAGGTATTTTTCTTGTCAATCATTTTCATTCAGAATTGAAGTCCAGGTTGCAGCTTGGCATCAGGGGTTGGTGCTCCTTCCAGTTGGTGCTGGTAAATTAGGGGTTGGTGCTCTTTTCAGTTGGTGTTGGCAAACCAGGGGTTGGTGCTCCTTTCTGTTGATGCAGATAAATAAGGGGCTGTAGCTCCTTCCAGTGGGTGCTGGTAAATATTTTGTAAAGTTGGTGCTTTGCTAAAGGTTGGATTTGGATGGTAGTCCAAGCAGCCGTTCTTTTTGAGGAGTAGCCATTTTGGTGAACCTCGTTAAAATCCTGTGTTGTGTGATGCTCTGTTGCTATTATTACTGTATCTATTTTTAAGTTTTAATTGCTGCTATTTTAAGAGCTATAAATTCATGGTTTAAAGAGCTACACTGATTCACCCCCCCTCTCAGTGCCATACTAAGTTCAACAATGACATGGTTGCAAAGAGTTTGCATACTATGATCTAAAATCTATTCTAGCCTGAGCATGATAGAACTCTCTTCATCTAATTCAAGAAAAGCAGATTGAACCTGCACATGATTTACCAATATATTATTGAGAAAGGATACGTGAAATATAGGATTAATATTGGATGTAGATGGTAGGGCCAATTTGTAGGTAATGACATCAATCCTCTATAAGAATTGGTAGTATTTGGCAGTAAGTTTTTGGCACCTACGTGTTGGAAATTTTAGAGTCATCTAAGTCAAATTTGTCATTTATGTCACATGATAGAGTTATCACTCTTATCAAAGAATTTAGAAAGAAATAAAGTCTTTCAAGGTTGTCACATTCATCCAAGAAAAATCTTCATCAGTGAAAAAGTGAAAGGAAGAAGGCTCCACAATATTTTAATATTAATGGGAGCACAGGTTAAGATATTGGTCCATAAAAACCCAAGATGGGTTGTTATTGAAAAAGTTAAAGAGTAGGTTTAATAATTATTTATAAATTATTTAAATTCACAAGGAATTTAAATTTTATAAATAATATTTGATTACGCAAAGTTTGTGCATTAATACAAGGCTCCAAGGTTTATTTAAACTAAAACCTAAGGTTGGTTTGTTTTAATTTATAATATTTAAATTTTAATTTAAATTTAAATATATTATAAATTAAAACCACACCGACGTCGAATTTATTCGAAGCACCGATGTGATTGCATAAGAAGACAAGGGCATTATATATAATGCAATCAAATTCATTAATCACTTACCCTGGTATTTTCGTTAAGCGCATGTGAAAAGGCTTGTGATTATTAAAGGCTTGAAAATTTATGAAAAGTGGAAGTAGAGAACATGCGGAGTTTTTGGGCACATAGGCCGGCATGGCTTAGTCATGTGTTGGATTGGAAAGAGAGAGGAGGTCCCACGTTTGATTCGCTTAAGGTTTTCTTGCAAGAACAAAGCGCTCGAAGCACATTTTGATTATTTCAAAAAGTGTTGGTTTGTGAGGTATTTGATTCTGGTCATGCATTTTTAGGAACATGAGGGCGCATGGACCAACGAAGGATTGGTTATAGCTAAGGCATTAGGAAGGAGGACGTTGGGGGATAGAATCCCTCCGAGAGGCAAAGACAATTTAATTTTTATGTTTTAATTTTTTTTAAATAGCCTTAAGGAGAAATAAGGGTTATGTTATGCCCTAGAAAATTGGGAAACTTTTGATGGTTTTATTTTTGGAAGGGTACAATATTATATATTGTTGGAAAGCATTTTTCAAGGGATATTTGATTAACTTGCTTAGAAGGAGAAATAAGGTGTGTGTAAAGAGATATTTCTAGTTGAGTCGAGCCGACTTTGCATTCTTCGTTTGCATGTGTGATTTTTGGCCTCGTCACAGTGCTGCATGTGCCAGTGGATGGGATTTGTTACTTTGTCCTTCCATTATTGATCCGCCTTGGGTGGAATTACTGTATTTTTTTTTAATATGTCACATTTGGTTCCTCTTGGTTCATCGTCTGGTGAATCCGATGGAGAAAAGGATGGCAAGCAAGCAACCTCGAAAGTTCATTCCCATGGTGTTCCACAAGGTAATGTGCTAGACATTTCTATTCCCCTCGATAGTTTCAATAAATCTTGTACTTGGCTAGAGCAAAATACTATCATAGGCTATTTCTTGGGCCGTATCCCCTCTGATGCAATTCTATGAAACTGGTTTCAAAGCTATTGGAACCCATATGGTATCTTTGTAGAGTCTGTGCAAAACCTAACCAAAGGTTTCTTTCATATTCGGTTCTTTGATCCAGAGTGTGTCAAAAAAGTTCTCAGCAAGGGTCCTTGTTATGTTCATAGCACTTTGCTTATTTGTCAACCATGGCACAAGAATTTCCAGGTTGCCAATGGTGTCTCTCTTGTTGTCCCTGTGTGGGTTGAATTCCCAGGTTTGCCAATGGCATTGGTCCCATTTATTCATGATGTTGCCATGAAAGTTGGGGAATTTGTATGTGAAGAGCCTCAGCGCTTCTATAATGCTCGGCCTACCCGTCGGCTCTGTGTGAAAATTGATTTGGCCAATTCCCTCAAGGAATTTATTGATATTAAGGTAGGTGATACTAATATCCACCAGAGAGTGGTGTATGTCAATTTTCCAAACACTTGCTACAGGTGTCAGTCTGCCACACATAAGATTAAATATTGTCCCTTAATGGCAGATAAGTTTAAATCCAAGGGCCCAAACCCTGTTAATCAAGCTTCTAATGAGAAAAACTAGCCAACCAAATATGGGTCTGACAGTGACTGGAAGGTGGTCTCCAAGAAAGGCAAGCATGTCCTTGGTAAAGGCCCTTAGGGAGGCCAGTCCTTTGTCCATAATCCTTATGGGGGTCAGCCTGCTGGCTCCTATGCTCAAGCCACAGTGATAAAATCGCCCTTGCATGTCCTAGTTCCATCCTAGAATGCTTCCCCAAGTACTCAAATCCTTTCCAATTCAGCAGTTGTGGCTGAAGATATGTCGATGGCTCTTAAAGATGATGGTATCCTCTCTGTCTCCATGGTTTCTCACCAGCTAGAGCAAAAAGAAGGCATGAATGCCCGAAGAAAAAGGTATCGTAGTCCAGTGTAGGGTCTGCATGCAGACAAAAACTGACAACTGGGAAGATTTTTTAGCAACTCGTTTGAGTCGCTTGCTATTCTGGGTGACTTCGATGAGGTCGGAGGAAGTTTGATCCTCGACGAGTCGGAATGATTTTTCTATCATGGAATGTTAGAGGACTGACGGACCTAGTTCGAAGATACATGGTTCACGATGATATTACTTTCTGTGCAACCAAGTATGGGGGCCCAGACATCGTTTGCTTGCAAGAAGTTAAAATCACTGAGTTCCAATTGCAGTGTGCCTGTGCGCTCATTTACCCTAATAGTCAACTTTTTTCCACCAAGCACCCTCCCGATCGTGGTGGTGCTATTATTCTCCTGGCCAATAGATGGCATGGGAATTTTGTTGATTGGGGGTTTGACCCTTCTAACCAAGATGTTTGGATTTTGCTTGAAGTTGAGAGAATGTCCTTTGGAATTTTAAATGTATATGCCTCCAATAGTGCTCCGGAGCATTGTTTGCTTTGGAAATGGTGTGCCTTTTCTTTGCCTCCTGCAGTTTGGATCATCTGTGGAGATTTTAATATGGTTGAGCATGCTTTCGATAAAATTGGGGGTCTAAACCATAGGTGGGCCCTTGGTGAGCGTGAAGCCTAGTTTTTTATGAAAAAAAAATATGTTTGTCTGACCCTAATTCCTGTCTTTCTCCTACTTCTTTTGATGAGCACCTTTGGTTTACCTGGAATAACTTTCAAGTTGGACGGGCAAGGATTCTCAAACGTTTAGATAGAGCTATGTTGTTAGACCATACCCAGTTTTATTTTCATCGAAAGCATGGAGATGCTCCAGTTGTGGAGGTTATTGCTGGTACTGTTGGGTCTGATCATTCCCCAATTATGTTCACTGTTTTATCTTCTGTGGTACCTGTTCAGGGTATTAAGTCTCAGTTTTTTCTTAACACATCCTTTCTTCAGCATTCTTCCATGATGTGTCATATTCAGAGAGTCTGGAATTTGGGGGACAGACCTGTTGGTGAAGAAGGATGGATTGAGTGGTGGAATGATGCTATATCCTAAACCAAAGCCCTTCGTCGTAGTTTGGGCAAGAAAGTTGCTCAGTTTAGAAAATATTCTTTGCTTGCTTTACACATTGAACTGACAAAAGCCTCTTGTAGGATTGAAGCCAACCCTCTCTATCCTATTTTGCAGGGGCATGCTACTCAAGTTCATCATGATCTCAAGGTGGCAAAGCTCTATGAAGCTAAAGGTGTTCAGATCAAGGCCCGTTTACATTGGCATAAGATTAGGGACAGAGTTTCTAAGGAATTCTTCCAAAAGTTACGTCCTCCTTGCAATGCCACTAAATTCAAAGCTATTGTGGAAAATGGTATTCGCCATACCTCTCTACCCAGTATTTCTGACATTTTTGTTAAGCATTACACTCAAGTTTTTGCTGCTCAGTCTTCTTCTCCAGAGAGGGATGAAGCTCTCAAGCTTTGCATGGATGTTGTCCCTAACAAACTCTCTGTAGCTCAAAGAGAGGAGTGTGAAAAGTATTTGTTTGTTGATGACCTTGCCTCAACATTAACTCAAATGGCCAATGAGAAGGCCCCAGGCTTGGATGGGTTTCCTTGTGAATTCTACAAGGCATGTTGGGACTTTGTTGGTTCTGATTTACTCAAAGTCTACCTTGAAGCCATGCACAATGGCTCTCTTGGAGCAATTTTGAATCGAGGTAATATCAATTTCATTCCAAAACAAGGGGATCCTGAATGTATAACAAGTTGGAGGCCAATTACCCTGCTCAATGTCAGCTATAAGATTATTGCCAAAGCTTTGGCTCTAAAACTCCGGCCCCTGTTGCCTCTTATTGTTAGGCCGGAGCAAATAGGATTTATTAAAGGCAGATATATATTGGATAATGTCATTGCAATTTGGGAAGGTATGGAATGGGCTAGGCAGTCTGGTCAGCAAGCCCTCTTCTTAAAAATTGATTTTGAAAAGGCCTATAATAGAATTGAATGGAACTTCATTCTTTCCATGTTACAGTCTTTAGGGTTTGGTTGTTCAATCTATCAATATTCTTTTTTAGGATGCTTCGGTTGTTTTATCTTTGAATAATCATCAAACTAGGCCAATCGGTTTATTCAGATCTGTTCGGCAAGGTTGTCCCTTGGCTCCTTCTCTGTATATCCTTACTGCTAAAGCCTTTGGATATTTTTTTGCTAGGCATGCTTCTTTGGGAAAAATTAAGGGTATTTCTCTCCCTGATAACCAAGGTCAGCTCATTAATGGTCACTTTGCTGATGACTCTTTTCTCACTCTTTTAGAGGAGGAACACTCAGTGAAGGAAGCACTCAGATGTTTGGAAGTTTTTTTTCAGGCCTCTAGTTCTAGTATTCAGTGGAGAAAAACTTCTTGTTATCGGCAGTCCCCTACCCCGCTCCCTCCTTGGCTAGAACAGTTTCAATGGCATTGGATTTTGCCAAGAGAAGTGTTCAAATTTCTAGGGATCCCTTTTACCTTTTATGGTTCCCCTGTTTAGTTATGGAACTATGTTCTGTAGAAAGTTGAGAAAAATCTTGAGTATTGGATTACTAAAAAGATGTCTCTAGCAGGAAAATTCTAGATTTTTTCTAAGGTCCTTGCCTCTACTCATGTGTATTACTCTTCTTGTTGGGTCCCTTCACAAGCATGCTACCTTAAGCTTGAAAAACTATTGAGGAATTTTTTATGGGCAAACTCAGCTGAGAAGAAAGGTTTTCATCGGGTTGCTTGGGATATGTGTTGTTTACCTAAAGCTTCAGGAGGAATGGGCATGGTTGACTGTAAAAGACAAGGCATGACTCTCTGTGCCAAATGGATCATACGAGCCCTTAAAGGCTCGGAGGCCTAAAAAATCCTCATCAGACATTGTATTTCTTTAGGGCTACCTTTGAACAAACAAGCCTGGAGAGGAATTGACCTCCCTTCCCTAATTGTAATGCCAGTCTTTGTGAAAATCTCTAGTTCTTTTGTGATTAAAAGTATTTGGAAATCATGGTAGCAACTCACTCCTTGGCTTAAGTGGAAAGGGAATAGAGGCCATAAAGGACTGTCCATAAATTCTTTAAACATCTGGTGGTCTTCGGTGATTAACATTCAGGGAACTCCTCTTGCTCAGGTCGCGTGGATTCATGCCCAAATTTTTTTTAAAAAAGGTATATCTATAGTTTCTGATTTTTATTCTCAAACCTCGAGGGATTGGATCCCTTGGCCACTTCTTAAACAACAATTTCAATTGAGCACTGGTGACAAGCTCACTTATGACTCAGTAATTGACATTATCCCCTTTTCCATGTGGCACAAGTGTGGGCAGCACTCTCAGAGGCCATGGTGGAAATATTGGTCCTGGTTTTCAGATATACCATTGTTGAATTACTCAGCTAAATTGGGTTACAAGTGGCTCTCCCCAATGTTGCCAATGGTCCCTAGACTTAATGATAAATGGGGAGATCCAGTGGTGGTTTCTGGTTGGAAGGCTCGATTTCAGATAGTTTGGTCTTCTTTTCTTGAGCCAAAACAATATTTTTTTGCTTGGAGCCTTCTCTTTCAAAGTTTACCCTTAGGAGACAGACTCAGGCACTTGGGAGTTGCAAACCCTAAATGTGCATTCTATAATGAGGATGAATCTTCTCCTCATATTTTTTGGTTTTGCACAAGAGCAAGGAGTGCCTAGGAATGGGGATGGTCTTTTTTTCCCAATTCCGGGATGAATCCCTTACATGGCAGCAAGCTCTGTTAGGGGATAAGATTAAATTTTTTCTTCCCTTGTCCAAAGTGTGGCACATATTTCGAATTAGTCTTCTTTTTCACATGTGGAAATCTAGAAACAAGATAGTTTTTCAGCATCAAAATCCTTCTGATGAATTTTCTCTAGCTGAAAAAATAGAGGTGTTTCAAGATAC
>JAQPPZ010014884.1:0-16248 GCA_028583015.1 Wollemia nobilis | reverse complement strand
GTTGGAGCATGAATAATATGTGATTATTGTTGGCAATTTTGGGTACCTTGAGTACATTGCCTTTGTCTAAGTTTAGTTGTTGTCATTGATGTCAAGGAGCTCTTGGTAGTTGTTGTCTTTGATATCAAGGAGTTCTTGAAGCAATTTGTTTTATGTCTAAGTATGTGTTTTGATGAAGGTTTCAGCGGGTCAGTAAGTCTCCAAGAAAATCAAAGTAGCCCAGTTGCCAAAAATCCAAAAAAAGATAAGTTAGAAAAAGTTTGCAGGCTGCTGGAAAAACTGTCACGATTTCATGACATGTTTTAGGAGAGAGAAAGTTCTAGCAAAACTGTCATGATTTCGTGACATGCTGGAAGGCAGAGACGAAGCAGGAAAAACTGTCGTGATTTTGCAACATGGTTGAGGAGAGAGAAAGTTTAGGCAAAACTGTCGTAATTTCGTGACAAGTTGAGTTGGCAGTGTTGAGTTGCAGGGAGTGTCACGATTTCGTGACAAGATGAGTTGGCAGTGTTGAGTTGTAGGAAGTGTTGCGATTTCGCGACATGTTCCAGTTTTGCGAGCAGTTGGCAGAAAAGTGCTTAAGGTAGCGAAAGTGTCACAATTTCGTGACATGTTCTAGTTTCGCGAACAATTGGCAGAAAAGTGCTTAAGGCAACGAAAGCATCGCGATTTCGTGACATGTTCCAGTTTCACGAGCAGTTGGCAAAAAAGATCTCAAGGCAGCAAAAGCATCACGATTTCGTGACATGTTCCATTTTTGCTGGTGCAAACCAAGAAAAAGCTTTGAATTTGAAAGTGTCACGATTTCGTGACAGAATGGCAGATGATGTCAGCAAGAGGCAAAGGTGTCACGATTTCATGACAGAAGTCGAGAAGAAGGCTTTGGAGTCTAAACCGTCACGATTTCACGACAGAGTTGCTGATGACGTCAGCAAGAGGCAAAGGTGTCATGATTTTACGATAGAAGCGGAGAAGAAGGCTTTGAAGTCTAAAGCGTCGCGATTTCATGACAAAAGTGAGATGACGTCAGCGAAAGACAAAAGTGTCACGATTTTGTGACAGAAGAGCGAAGGAAGCATACAATTGCAAAAACGTCACGATTTCACTACAGAATGCTAAAGAGGGTGTACGACAGGAAAAGGTGTCACGATATCGCTACATGTTGAATTTTCACGCCTGGAGCTTCAAGGAGATAATGAAGCCATTAGAGTTAAATCTGGGTCGACGCAGCGCAAGGTTTATAGCCAACGTATTTGAAGATTGAACAGTCGACTAAGAACAAGATTTCATCTTGAGATTGTGAGTATTAAAGGAGGGCTTTTTGAGCAGTTTAGGGCACAAATCGATGTGTGCATTCGAAGTGTGGTGTTTGCAGAGTTAGTGCGACAATGAGGTTCGATCATCGAAGAAGCAGAGAGCGAAGTTCGACTACAGCATTAGAGTGCATTTCATTGAATCGTCGAAGTGTGGAAGACTGTGCTGCTATTTAAGTGAAGACTGTGCTGCTGTATGCATGAAGAATGTACTGCTATTCATGAGAAGACTGTGCTGCTATTTATGCAAAGACTGTGTTGCTATATGCGTGAAGAATGTGCTGCTGAGTTTTTCGCAGAAGAGTTTAATTAGATCGAGTGTTGCTGTCTTTGCACAGATAGTGAAAAATATTGTTTCGACCAACTAGGAACTACAACAGAAAAGAAGAGAGGAAGAGGATAGATTTGTGCCAAACCAAAGGACTGTGTTTGGTGCAAAAAAGAGGACCAACTTGCTGTGACGGAGTTGAGGACAGAGATCTCTAGCTAGAGCAAGGAAGACAGGTGTCTTCTATGGATAGAGTTCCACTTGCTAAGGGCAGAAGAGATAGAGGTCTTCTAAAGGATCATCAGCCAAAGCAGAATTAGGGGAAGGTGTCTCCTTTGAGCTGAGGCTCATAAACATTGTAATCGGGAAGTATTCCCAGAGGACTTTGATAAAATTTAGTAAGAAATTTTATCCGTGGAGTAGCCCGCATTAGGTGAACCATGTAAATTGTTGTGTCTCTTTGTTGTTGATGTGTTGTGCATTGTTTTAATTGCTGCTCTTGATAATACTATATGTTCTCTGCATAAAGCTGATTTGAAAGTTGATTTAGAGCAAAAGTAAAAAGTGGTCTTATACTGTTCACCCCCCCTCTTAGTATAAGCTTGTGTTCTTCATTTGGTATCAGAGCAGGTTCCTTCGAAAAGGTTTTACAGCTGGAAGGAAGAACTGGTTAAGAACATAATGGATATTTTAGGTGGCAATGCAACACCTATTCTGGATGGATCAGATTTCGGTCTATGGAGTGCAAGAATGAAAGTCTATCTTATGGCCCTTGGTAATAAGGTATGGGAAGTTATTGAAGATGTGTACACCATTCCTGCAAATGGTCCTTATACTAAGGAAGATAGGCTCCTTCATCACAGCAACTCAAAAGCCATGAATGCAATCCTGAAAGGTTTACAGAAGGCTGATCTTACCAAAGTTATTCACTGCAAGACAGCTAGTGAAATTTGGAAACAATTGTAGGTTGTTCATACAGGCGATGCAAATGTCCGAAAGGCCAAGTTGAGACATTTTAAAGGTATGTTTGAACAACTCAATATGAATTATGATGAAAATATTAGTGACTACATGCTTCGGATGGATGAGATTGTGAACTCCATGAAAGACTTAGGTCTTGAACTTGCTGAAAA
The DNA here is from genome assembly GCA_028583015.1 of Wollemia nobilis. Taxonomy (NCBI): domain Eukaryota; kingdom Viridiplantae; phylum Streptophyta; class Pinopsida; order Araucariales; family Araucariaceae; genus Wollemia; species Wollemia nobilis. Next base: position 13,534 of record JAQPPZ010014884.1, on the reverse strand, counting down.
TGATGTGTGTGATAAGATTTTAAGATCTCTTCCTAATAGATTTAGTGAAAATATTTCTGCCATTGAGGAAGCCAAAGATTTAGATAAGTTGAAAAAGGATGAGCTCCATAGTATTCTTGCAGCTTTTGAGATGAGAACTCAAGTGAATATTGATACAAAGAAAGAGGCAGCTTTCAAAGCTACCAAGAAATCAAAAGGCAAACAGATTCAAGAGAGTGATGAGTCTTCTAGTGAGGAAGAAGCATATTATAGCAAGAAAGGCAAATTCTTTAGAAAGCACAAAAGCAAGAAAAATATAAGATGTTTCAACTGTGGAAAGTATGGTCATTATGCTACTGACTGTACTATTTCCAAAGATGAAAGTGACGAAGATTTACAGGATGTTAAGAGCAAGGATTTTGAAAAACACAGGTATTACAGAAAGAACAAAGATGAGCACAACAATCAAGGAAAGAGGCATTCACACAAGAACAAGAAGAGCTTCTACCTAGACAAAGCAAGTAAGTGTTCTAGCAGTAATAGTGAAAATTCTTCTAGTGATGATGAAAATGAGATGCTGTTCATTTCAAAAAAGGAGGAAGAACCGAAACATATATTCACGGTCATGAAATGCTTTAGATGTGGAAATTTTGGGCACCTTGAGGATGATTGCACAAATAATGAATTGGTTACTAGTATGTATGAGGATGCTTCAAAAAATGATAAGGAAGATGCGTGTATGGTTTTTGAAAAGGGTAGCACATCTAGTAATAAAAAATCAGAAAGAGGTCTTGATAATTCAAAGTGCAATCAAATAGAGAATCTTGAATGTGAACTCAATAATGCTCTCAGTGTTTTGGAAAAAGAAAGAAAGAAGAATGATAGACTCAAGGTTAAGTTAGATGAATGTTGTATGGAGAGAGACGATCTTATAGAAAGTCTCGACTTCTCTATAGCCAAAACATAGGAACTCAAAGATGAGTTAGAGTCTAAGATTCTTGAGTATAATGAGTTAGAGCAGAAAATGGTTTCTTTGAAAAAAGAAAATGAATATTACAAGGATAAACTCTACAGATTTTAGGATAGCTCCAAGAAGGTTAAGTCTCTCATCAAAAATCAAAGAAATCCAACAGATAAAACAGGTCTCGGTTTTGTTGAGCCACATAAGAAACAGGTTGGGGAATCTAGCAAGAGATTTCAACAAGAAGAAAGCTCTGATGAAGAAAGTACTTCAGATCATGAGTCTGTGAGTGATGAATGTGCAAAAATAGAAAACAAAATTTTGAATGTGAAATAGAAGTTCTCGGGACCCAAGAGATCGATTAAAAGAATATTTTTCGGTAGATGTTTTGCATGTTATAGGTTTGGTCACATGGTTGCACATTGCATGTCTCAAATGAAGATGGTTAAAAATAATTTCAGAAGTTGTAATTTATTTCAAGGGTATTGCTACTCTTGTAATCAGTTCGGGCACAAGGCAATTTTTTGCAATTCAAATAACAGGAACCGGGTTAGTCAGAACAGGTGGATTCAAAGAACAACTATACCTGAAAGAAATAATGTTGTTTGTTACAAGTGCAACAATATAGGTCACTCAGCCAAAAAATGCAGAGTTGATCTTACAAGGTACAGGAACAAAAACAATGGTATAAACAGGTCCAAGGATCAAGGTGTGGACAAGAAAAGATATGAGAACAAAAACAAGATAAGTGCCAAGAATAAAAACATTAACAAAGAACTCAAGAAAAGGCCCGACAAAGAAATTGTAGACACTGATGATGATGAGTGTCTAATGGGAGTTTCACTCCCAAATCTGTTTTAAAATCACCTCATTAGGATGTGGGGGAGGGACTAAGCTAAGAGACTCATTCTTAGTCCCAAGCCCCAAAGGTGACCCTTTGCCATTGATGACAAAGGGGGAGAGATATGAGTAAGGGGGAGAGCTTCAAGTGAAAAGGAAAGCTTCAAGTGAGGGGGAGAAAAACTTCAAAGAGATTGATTTCAGTTTTGGTTGTGTTTAGTAAAGGGTTGCCATCAATGACAAAGGGGGAGATTGTTGGCAATTTTGGGTACCTTGAGTACATTGCCTTTGTCTAAGTTTAGTTATTGTCATTGATGTCAAGGAGCTCTTGGTAGTTGTTGTCTTTGATATCAAGGAGTTCTTGAAGCAATTTGTTTTATGTCTAAGTATGTGTTTTGATGAAGGTTTCAGCTGGTCAGTAAGTCTCCAAGAAAATCAAAGTAGCCCAGTTGCCAAAAATCCAAAAAAAGGTAAGTTAAAAAAAGTTTGCAGGCTACTGGAAAAACTGTCGCGATTTTGCGACATGTTTTAGGAGAGAGAGAGTTTTGGCAAAACTGTCACGATTTCGTGACATGCTAGAAGGCAGAGATGAAGCAGGAAAAACTGTCACAATTTTGCGACATGGTTGAGGAGAGAGAAATTTCAGGCAAAACTGTCACGATTTTGCGACAAGTTGAGTTGGCAGTGTTGAGTTGCAGGGAGTGTCATGATTTCGTGACAAGATGAGTTGGTAGTGTTGAGTTGCAGGAAGTGTCATGATTTTGCGACATGTTCTAGTTTCGTGAGCAGTTGGCAGAAAAGTGCTTAAGGTAGCGAAAGCGTCACGATTTCACGACATGTTCCAGTTTTGCGAGCAGTTGGCAGAAAAGTGCTTAAGGCAGCAAAAGCATCGTGATTTCGTGACATGTTCCAGTTTCACGAGCAGTTGGCAGAAAAGAGCTCAAGGCAGTAAAAGCATCGTGATTTCGTGACATGTTCCATTTTTGATGGTGCAAACCGAGAAAAATATTTGAAGTTGAAAGCGTCGCGATTTCACAACAGAATGGCAGATGACGTCAGCACGAGGCAAAGGTGTCACGATTTCACGACAGAAGCCGAGAAGAAGGCTTTGGAGTCTAAACCATCACAATTTCATGACAGAGTTACTGATGATGTCAGCAAGAGGCAAAGGTGTCACGATTTCATGACAGAAGTGGAGAAGAAGGCTTTGAAGTCTAAAGCATCGTGATTTCGCAAAAAAAGTGAGATGACGTCAACAAAAGACAAAAGGGTCACGATTTTGCGACAAAAGAGCAAAGGAAACATACAATTACAAAAATGTCACGATTTCGCTACAACATGCTAAAGAGGGTGTACGACAAGAAAAGGTGTCGCGATATCGCTACATGTTGAAGTTTCGCGCCTGGAGCTTCAGGGAGACAGTGAAGCCATAAGAGTTAAATTTGGGCCGACGCAACGTAGGGTTTACAGCCGACGTATTTGAAGATTGAACAGCCGAATAAGAACAAGATTTCATCTTGAGATTGTGAGTATTAAAGGAGGGATGTTTGAGCAGTTTAGGGCACAAATCGATGTGTGCATTCAAAGTGTGGCGTTCGCAGAGTTAGTGCGACACTGAGGTTCGATCATCGAAGAAGCAGAGAGCGAAGTTCGACTACAGAATTAGAGTGCATTTCATTGAATCGTCAAAGTGTGGAAGACTGTGCTACTATTTAAGTGAAGACTGTGCTGCTGTATGCGCAAAGAATGTACTGCTGTTCATGAGAGGACTATGCTACTGTTTATGCGAAGACTGTGTTGCTATATGCACGAAGAATGTGTTGCTGAGTTTTTCGTAGAAGAGTTTAATTAGATCGAGTGCTACTGTCTTTGTGCAGATAGTGAAAAAGATTGTTTCGACCAACTAGGAACTACAACAAAAAAGAAGAGAGGAAGAGGATAGATTTGTGCCAAACCAAAGGACTGTGTTTGGTGCAGAAAAGAGGACCAGCTTGCTGTGACAGAGTTGATGACAGAGATCTCCAGCCAGAGCAGGGAAGACAGGTGTCTTCTGTGGATAGAGTTCCACTTGCTAAGGGTAGAAGAGATAGAGGTCTTCTAGAGGATCATCAGCCAAAGTAGAATTAGGGGAAGGTGTCTCCTTTGAGCTGAGGCTCATAAACATTGTAATCGAGAAGTATTCCCAGAGGACTTTGATAAAATTTAGTAAGAAATTTTATCCGTGGAGTAGCCCGCATTGGGTGAACCACGTAAATTGTTGTGTCTCTTTGTTGTTGATGTGTTGTGCATTGTTTTAATTGCTGCTCTTGATAATACTATCTGTTCTCTACATAAAGCTGATTTAAAAGTTGATTTAGAGCAAAAGTAAAAAGTGGTCTGGGCGCAAGAGGGATTTGGCCAACAAATCATCCATGTAATCTTCTAAAGTTTTGTGCATGTAATCATGGAAGATGTACGTCATGGCACGTTGGTAGGTGGTGCCAGCATTTTTAAGGCGAAAAGGCATGACTTTATAACAAAATGTCCCCCAAGGCGTTGTGAACACCATTTTGAATTGGTCTTCAAGATTGATGCGTGTTTGGTTGTATCCAAAAAATCCATCCATTAGGGAGAGTATTTCATGACCCGCTATTGCGTCTACCAATGTTTCGATGCTTGGCAAAGGAAAATCATCCTTAGGAATCTCATTGTTTAAATCTCAAAAATTAGTGCATATGCGAATCCTCCCATCAGGATTTTTGACGGGCACCATGTTGGACAACCATGGCAGATAATCCACGTAGATGACAAACTGTGCATCCAACAACTTTTGTAATTTGTATTTGACCATTAAGGCCACTTTCGGGTGCATCTTACATAGTTTTTGCTTCACTGGCTTGACTGTCGGGTCAAGCGTCAGGTTATGCATGACTAGCTGTGGATCTAGCCCCAGCATGTCTTTGTATGACCATGCAAAAACTTATTTCTTCTCTTTGAGAAGTGTAATATAGTCAGCTTTCTCTTGGGGGGATAGGCTTACCCCCAGCTTGGATCTGAGCCGATGTCTACGTCAGTTGTTTCTTCAACTGACATGTGCGATCCATCTTCCAACTGATGTGGAATTGGGATTAAGTGGATATCATCTACTGAATTGAGATCTGCATTGGGAACCTCGAGTTCTTCTTCAACATGAAAAATATCTTGAATTGACCCTGGGGTAAAATGACGCATCTCACCGAAGGGCCAGTACTCTGATGGGGATGGTATGGTGTTAATGCGATCCCAGTTGATGGCATCCATGTCTAGATGCAGTGACTGTGCTAGATCAACTATATTGCAGAGAGGGGCGGTTAAGTCAATGGAGATCATGTTGATGAGATGAATTTGATCTCCATTACCGTAGGTGTGATTTTTCTGACATCCTGGATGATCTCTAGGTGCAAGATCTGGCTTTGGTGGTATGGGCTCACGTGAATCAGCTCTATGAGCGGATAAAAGGACAAGGTCTGCCATTGGTGCTAATAACTCAATAGGATCCCTAGGCGGAAGTTGATCCCTATATGCCTCATGTGGTAGATTCAACATTTGGTCCCATTGTGTGGGGTTGAGATTCCACTCATGCCTTGGCACTATGTTCATTTGTTCGAATAGGTCATTAATGTCGAAAGGGTTTTGTTGCGATCGCATTTGATTAAGATGGGTCACCATCTCAATTTCATCTTCGTAGTCACTATCAAAAATCAACAAACTTTCATTGATTCCTACAGCGGCCGGTGACATGTTAGATTTGTTTTGCTCGATCAGATTGATATGATTCCAATGGGGTTGTTTCATGATTTGTAGGGAGACCTGAGTCTCTTGTAATGGCACGGGCCCAATAGGAGCCTCCAAAGGGGGAGGGCTATTAAGGCTGACAAGGTTTATGACTAAAGGGAGATAATCTCCTAATGTATATTGTGTGTTAGGGTTGGTGTATGGGTCTACTGCTATCCTAGCCTTGTTGCCTATCCCTAAGCCTTGCATGTCCTCGACCAAGATGTCTAGGGGTAGGGGGTGGTTGAACCCCACTCCTGACTTGTCATATGGCATTTGGTATCTAGGCTGGCAGAGGACACGCATTCCTTGTTCATACCTGCCTAACCCATATCCATTCCAATTGCATTGGCTAAGATAGCGTAAAGCAAAATTCAGGTTTGATAGGTAATTGACATCTTTCGTAAAAGGGTCTTCTTCTTCTTCTTCTTTCTTGGAAGGTTCAGTACCATGATCAAGGCCCCCGTACACAAAATTTGTCTAGTTAGGCAGGTAGCCGAGAGGAATAATACTGCCAATGGGAAGGCGAGGTCTCCCCATATCCTGCAGGGACTCAAGTGTAGGCGTTGCAACGATGTTTTGTACTAAATACTCCCCTAAGCCCGCGTTGGCTATTTCAATAGTAATTGTTGGCAATTGAGGGGGAGGGAAAGCAAGTCCTTCCTGAGTCCACTCTATGTCTGGTGGGCTAGGCGTCTCAACTTCCATCTTGCTAGGCATCTCTTCAGTAGAGATGGTTGAGACTGACGATGGTATTTCCTTCATAGGTTGCTTTCCTTTGTCCTTCGTCGTGGTCATCATAGATGGCACTATTGATGAAGTACTGACCAATGAAGATGGACTGGGTTGAAGATCAAAGGGCCTTGACAATGGAGATGCCTGCGACGTCAAACCCTGCTTGGATGGATTCAATTGGAAATCCACATGTGTTGATGGCAAGGTTGATTGTGGTATTAATTGCACCGAGTTGCAATACTTGAAATGTTCTAGGTCTACGAGAACCACATGCACTTATTTTTCAAAGGTATACTTGAGACATTGGTGCGCTATCGAAGGGACACACTTCATGTCCCTAATCCATGGGTGGCCTAACAAGATTTTATAAGCCATCTCACCCTCCAAGATATGGCACAATGTAGGAATTGTCTTTTGTCCCACTTGAATGGGTAGGACAATTATGCCAACGGTTGAGCATATTGCATCATTGAATGCTTGCAATGTATATGTGGAGGCTGTTATGTGAGATGCAGGCAACTTCAAATGTTTTAGCACCGCTGTCATGATGATATTACTGGATGAACCAGTGTCTACCAACACTCTCTTGTACGGAGTCCCATTAACCCGCGCGATGACATGTAGGGGTGGATTTGCCATATCACTAGTTACTGATTTGATCTCATCATCTCTGAAGGTGATAATCGGTTCAGTGCACTTTTGGACATGCCCCACGAAATTATTGAAAGTGTTTGCCTCGTGGGGCTGCAACTTGATGGTTTTTAAGATATCCATTAGAGCTTCACGATGAGATGGTGATTGTTGTATAATCTCATAGATGGAAAGCCTAGCTGACGTGGTCTGCAAGCTTTGGGTAAGCTTGCTTCGAATTGTGACCATTGGTCTAGGTGGAGGAGGGTGTTGTTTAGGTGGTAACGTTGTTGATGCCTCTCTTATAGCTATTGCAAGAGTAACTGTGCTCGAATATCTCTTATTCCGAGTCACTATGCTAATCATGCCGACATATCCTTGCATAGGACAGTCTTGTGTGACTTCATTGACTAGGATATGCTTTGTTTGTGTATCATGAGCTGGTAAGGGGTCCTTAAAGACTCCCATATGTTGGTTACTCAGTGCTATGGGATTTTCTACCACTAAGGTCTTGTTATCAATCAAATCTTGCACCAGGCCTTTGAACGTCCAACAAACGTTAAGTTTGTGTCCTTTTTGTCGATGAAATCGACAGTACAATTCTTCTCTATAGCCTTTTGATTTTGGTGCGTTGGGGTCTATAGGTTGGATCTCTGGAAGGTTGACCAAATTTGCCACAAATAAGCGGTCAAATAGGGAATCTCGAGACTCCATATAGGGTGTAAATTGTCGTCGAGGGCGACGCAGCTGATTTTGCTTTTGCCAATTATTTTCTTGATCATAATTGTTGTGAGGGACTGCCTAATAATTAGCCTTTTGAGGCTGTGCTGCTTGGGTAGGCGTCGGTATGTTAATCGCAACTTGATTGACCGCGGTGAGTTTCTATTGCATTGTCCCTGTTTTGCTGTTATTCTTAGTCCATTCTTTCTTTTTTGGTTTGGCAATTTTGCCCTCCTGAATTTTAATCTCTTCGATTCTTCTGGCTTATGCCAGGGCTTCTTCTAAAGTGGCATATTGTTGCAGCTGCAATAGCATAGATATCGATCTCAAACAGCTTTTTGAGAACATTTGCGTGAGGTCAGACATAGGAGGGAGGTAAGGCAACTTTGAAAGCAAAGCCCTCCACCGATTCCCATATGCAACCATGGTTTCCTCCTCGTATTGCTGGAGGCTAGCTAGGTCACTCAGCGATGCCTTCTTCTTGGTGTTGAACACAAAAAGTTCAAGAAATGCGTCCACTAATTGATCTAAATTGTAGATGTTGTGCTTTGGCAGTTGTGTAAACCAATTCGAGGCAGGGCCTACGAACGTGGTTATGAATGTTATTAATAGCAAAGCATCATTATCCTGAATGCTGAAGCATTGACTCAGGAATCTGGTAACGTGTTCTTGGGCGTCCTCTTCCCCTCTAAAGAGTGCCAACTAGGGCAGCTTAAAGTGTTCGAGGTAAGGAGGTGCCGAAATCGATGGATGTACTGGATGAATGTGAAGTAAGCATAGGGTGGGCTTTTGGTGCCCAAAAGTTTTAGTTTCTATCGACTCTAAATGCTCCAAGAGCGCTTTGTACACGGTAGAGGACTTAATCTCCTCCTCCGTAACTTGTTCTCGTTGTGTGTTACGGGCAACTGGGGGCCTATGGATGGGTGGCCGGATAGCACCTCCTCTGCCTTGATAGGGCATTTTGACCCATTCTTCTTGTTCATACTCCTCATAAGCTTCTCGAGGAGTTACTGGGTGAGCTCGATGAATAGGGGTGGGCGCCCGCGGAAGGTATCCATCATTGTTCCTAGGAGTGGGTGCCCGCGGAGGGTACCCATCATCATTCCTGGGCGTGGCCTCCCGCTCATGTCTAGGGTGTCTTAGAGGCACCTCTTGGCAAGGTCTTGGAGACCTATCATGCACTATGGGGTTGTGCCTCTCGTACCTTTCCGCCCTCTGTGTTTGGGGGGTCTGAGCCCTTTCAGGCATAGTGGTATGGAGTAGCTCATTTGTTTGGTGTCAGATGCGCTCTTTACTAAGGTGACATAGCTTTTCTGGCTGCTGTTGATCTTACTCAAGTTGTGTGATCTACGCTTGGTGGGTGGCATGTCTAGCATGTGCTAGGTCGATTTGCTCTGTTGTTCTAATATTAGGAGACCTAGTCGTTTCTCCTATGTATCTGTCTCTATTTTGAGGGTCCAAGACTTCTATGTGGCGCTTCCCTCTGTCGAGGTTAGCGGCATTTACTTGAGGTTCTGGCCTCCGTGGGTGGCCCTGATACCTAGGGGGTGTGAAAACACATTGTTCTCGTGCTGTATATTGTTCTTGAGGAAGGTAAGGGTCTTCCTTGTGCTCTTTTTCATAAGTGAAACAGGGACAAGCAGAGTTGGCTCGCCCTGTCTGATGAGCCTTGTGCTCAGGATTGGATTTTGTAGTTCTAATAACAAGAGGGGGTAAATGGGGGATAGTGTAATCATGTAGCCCCTCCCTATGGACCCCCTGTCGTTCAGGCGCCTCACTGCGCAGTGACCACTCATAGCGAGCTTCTAAGGGAGGCTTCCTACGGATGTACCCTTCTTGGAAGGGTATGTTTTGGGTATTTATGGGATCTCTCCCATCTATAGTAAGTGCCACATGTATGGAATCTTCCCAAAAGGGGCTATGTTGTGTGGGTGTGCCCCTATAGCCTCGTTTCGTCAAGGCACAAAGTGGACTATTGTGCATGTTGGGCCACCAAGGTGGAATAACCAAGTCCTCGAGGTTGTAACAGAGGTGACTTGTGCCTATTTGGTCATTCTCTATAGCGTTCGCTCATGAGTGGGCTTGGCTACGAGTGAACACCATTGTGTTGCCTCTCTATGAAGTGCGTAGATGATTTCTAAAAAAAAAAAAAACCTTAAAATTGAAATGAGTCATATGGGGCCCAAAATTGGGGTGCGCATCCCTCTTATAATAGATAAGCCATAAATAAAGTTTCAAGTCCTAAATCTAAATACATTAGGAGAGATTAACCTTCAAACAACTCAAAAAGCATAAAAAATTAGGTTATCAAATTTAGAACCTAATTTCGAGGCACTAGATGATGGAATTTGGCCTTGAAAACTGACTTTTTTGGACAAATAGAATTCAAAGGAATTATATTTGTTTAAAATTATCCCAACTAACTCACTGTAAAATTTCGTATCAATCGGAGCTACGGTTGAGAAGTTATGGCCCCGGCAAGATGCACTAAAATTTAGGGAAAAATATAATTTTCCAAATTGCATTGGATGCTCCTGCATCATTTATGGGCACCGTTGGGGCACTTTTGGGTTGACCAAAGGGTTTATGGACACCTTTGGGGCATTTTGGAGTGACCAAGCGATTGCGGGAATCCTTGGAGCTTTTGGAGCGAGTGACAAAATGCGTAGATTTTTATCTTTTGTTTATGATTTTTTTGATTTTTATGCTACACAAAATAGAAAAGATCACACACATGTAAGTGATGATTATCTCTTTTAAAGATTAAAAGTGTGCCCTAAATCTGGATTCGTGTGTTTTGTTTTTGTTTTTGTTTTTGAAAGTTTTGTGAAACATTTAAATGCAAGATGAAGGCTCTTATGACTCCCATAAATGGTCGCCCCTTCGATATACCATTGCCAGGCCGATATACCAACCTCTCTATATACCCACCCTTACGAGAGGGAGACTATAGGTACATGAGAGTAGATGATACATGGTGCATAGGCGATACAGAAGGGGAATCACTTTGTTTATGACACCTACCATAGAAGACTTATCCTCATGCGCTAGGAATCACCCTAGCAACACTTGGTCAGCTTTCGTCAGGATTTACATCTAGCAACAGTCACGATCGGGGTAGTGGATGCAAAATCAAGCCAAGGTGGTGATGAAATCCATCGTTGGTCTTGATCAAGGGCTGGGGTTTTACAACCAGCTCCTTGGTTTAATTTTACCACGTGAAGTGTGTGTGGTTCTTTTTATTTAAAAATGAAACAGGCAGCAACCTCTTTCCCTAAGAAGGCAAACATGACAGAAAATAGAAATATCACAGCAAAAAATGACAGGGATAGTTAGAAACCGTTACCTCTTTTTTGCCCAAATCGGTTGTATTTTTCACCCAAATTGGCTGTTTCTGATTCTCAGCCCAGTACCTCTTTTTTTTTGCCCAAATCGGCTATTTTTGATTCTCGTCCTGGTACCTGTAAGCACAAAAACATAAATTTCGATCAGTTTCTTGATCTCAAAAATGCAGGGGACAGGGTCCCACCGTGATCGCCATTGAAAACATGAGATTTCGAAAGTTTGAAAGGAAAACCAATGCGATATATATCCGAAACAAAACTAACGCTTAAATGCTACAAATTGCGATGCATGAAAGGAGGAAATGAAACGACTCGAAACGAAATGAAAGAGATATAAGAAACACAACCCTTTTTGTATTTATTCCCTCTCAATATCGGTTACAGAGATGTCTCTCGCCTTTTTAGAGGCTAGGAGCGTTAACATAGTTTCGGTTACAAGGGAGACGGGTGATCCTTCTTCCGCGTGTCCACATGTAAAATGGGTGGGCCAAAGTGTTGCCGCCACTTGCGTTGACGAGTCTTCGATCCTTGCTACTCCTGTGTTCAAAGAAACAACATACCGTTTAGTAGCACCTATCAAATGATAAAGTGTTTGATCCCTAAAAACCAATGTAAGATGCATGCATAAGATTAAGTAAATCAATGAACAAACTGATTCCGAATGATAATGCGTAATCGTGATTTGGCAGCACTTCGTTGCTTAAAATCTCCAAAACCCCTCCTTTTTTTGGTGAGAGAACTCTGCAATTTATAGAATTCCCAGGGTGCAGTTGTTATGGGCATGCAGGGATGCCAATTGGTGTTCATGCTAGTGCGTGATGGGGGAAATTCTTCATGTCTGGCCTGCCCATGCTTGTCTACGTGATAGTTCGCTGGTTGTCCACTCGCGCGCATGCGAGGCAGGGAGCCGTAATTGACTCACTTCCACTACCATTTGTCTAATGTCCCTTTTCAATTGTTTAATGTCCACTTTTAATTGTCTAAAGGCCCATGTTTGCCATTATGACAATTGTCTAATGTCCATTTTCGTATTTTTGTCAGAATGCCTGTTGCCTCTTTTTCTGTGCAACATCAAAGAAGAAGTCAGGGCAAAGGCAAGAGTTGTCTCGATATCACGACACCAACGAAGAAGCCAGGGCGAAGGCAGGAGTTGTCACAATATCATGATGTCATGATATCACGACATCAAAGAAGAAGCCAGGCGAAGGCAGGAGTTGTCACGATATCGCGACATCGCGATATCGCGACACCAACAAAGAAGCCAGGGCGAAGGCAAGAGTTGTCACGATATCACGACGTCGCGATATCATGACACCAACGAAGAAGCCAGGGCAAAGGCAGGAGTTGTCGTGATATCGCGACGTCGCGATATCGTGACATCAAAGAAGAAGTCAGGCGAAGGCAGGAGTTATCGCGATATCGTGACGTCGCGATATCACGACACCAACAAAGAAGCCAGGGTGAAGGCAGGAGTTGTCGCGATATCACGACGTCGCGATATCATGAAATCAAAGAAGAAGCTAGGCGAAGGCAGAAGTTGTCATGATATCATGACGTCGTGATATCGCGACACCAAAGAAGAAGCCAAGGTGAAGGCAGAAGGTTGTCACGATATCGCGACATCGCGATATGATGACAAACAAATGAAACCATGACGCAAAGGCAGAAGGTTGTCGCGATATCACGACAAACAAACAAAACCATGGTGCATAGGTGGAATGGTTGTGATATCGTGACATAAAATAAAAAGAAACAACCCGAAAGCAGAACGGTCATGATATCGCGACGTCGCGATATCGTGACATAAAACAAAAGAAAGGGGTCGAAGGCAAAACGGTCGCGATATCGCAACATGTCATGATATTGTGGCCAAAAGAAGGCAAATGGGAAATAGACACGCGGACAGCCACACACACAGAAAAAGAGGTAACAGTCATTCTGACAAAGCGATAGTTGCAGGTCATGGGCAATATGGATGAGACAATAGTTCAGAAGGACAGTCTGACAAAACGGTGGTTACAGGTCAAGGGTCTCTTTAAATGCGTGCTTTCATGGCGGATCAGGGCAGTGTGTGTCAATGCGATCAGTGTTTGCAGTCACATAATTGGATTGGTGCTGTTTTGGTGTCTACAAATTTATTCAATATAAAATTGGGGGGCAAGTTGCCCCTAAGAAAATGCACAAATGTATTGATTTTAATATGGTGAGAGGGATCAGTATTTCAAGCCCATTAGCAAATATTTTATAGATACATGAGATATCAAACTTGAGAATTTGATCCCTTTGTTGATATCTAAGGAAAATTAGGATTGTGTGAATAGAGCATTGCCAAAGGTGCTAGTCATGGTGATTGGAAACTCACATCCATTAACTGGTATTATTATAATGTAATTATGGGTTTTCAAGAAAGTGGAAATGAGATGACCATTTTCGTGAATGGAGTATTATGCCTTACTACTAGTCGTTAAAATATATAGTAAGAAATTTGTTTACTAAAATATGATGAAAGTGTCCTAGATCACTTAGTACATCA
>JAQPPZ010014882.1:0-13504 GCA_028583015.1 Wollemia nobilis | reverse complement strand
TCGGGGCTATAGACGCCTGACTGGCTATGGGTCCCTGACTAGACAAAGCTTGATTTATAATAAAAGAGAAAAAAAAGAGAAAAAAAAAGAAGAAAGAAAATGAGCACTAAAAATCTTGATCAAATCAGTCACAATATCTAGATAAACTCTACTGGGGCTATGTATGCCTGACCGGTAGTAGGGCTCTATCTAGACATAGCTCGGGTAAAAGAAAAGGGCTTTACAAAGCATTAGGCGAGCACACAGGTGAGTTAGATAAACCCTACCGGGGCTATAGATGCCTAACTGGAAATAGGGCTTTGTCTGTAAAATTTTTCTATCATGAGAAAAATTTTATAGTCTAATGCAAGTTAGATGATGGAATTCGGATGGTTTTTAGAGATGCAAAATGAATCACTTTTGCACACACTGAGCAAAGACAGATGGATTAATTGTTTCTATTTGAAGATATTTGCCCCTCACCTTCTAGGGACATCGCTAAATAATGCTTATTTTGATGATATTTTGTGTTTTCATTTCACATTGGGTTCTTACCAAAATGCTTAGGAGCATTTCCCAGAATAGTCACCATTTATTGTGGCTACTCCACAACTAGCCCCAAATTTTGGGGACCCACCTTTTTTGTTTTGGTTTTTGGGAGTTATGATTCACTTTGAGTGTCAATTTTGTTGCCTCCAAGGTTTTATTGTAAGTTTGTGTGGTGATGATTGTCCTCATTGTGTTTATTTCATAGATTTTTATGTGGTTGTTTAAATATGGCTTTTTGAAAGCATGAGATTCCGAAAGAAAGAAATACTGAGATGCAATGAAAACAGAACTAGTTTGATGCATGAAATAACACGAATATAATCACATCAAAAGTAGGAGCACAACCCTTTTTATTCATGTGGTTCCAACTTGGTTACAATAACATGATTTCCATTACAAAAAGTGCACAGTGATCTTCTTTCGCATGCCCACATGCAAAATGGGCGGGCCAAAGTATTGCCACCGCTGATGTTAATGAGTCTTTGCTTGCTGCTGCTTATCCTGCATTCAGAGAAACAACAAAACCGTTTAGTAGCACCTGTGTTAACATGAAACATTTACTTCTTGAAATAAGTGAAAGATGTATGCCTAAGATCATTAAAAACAGTGCATAGAACGGATGTAAATGACATGCATGTTTAATCAGAATAAGCACTAAAACGACAGAACGTAGAACGTAGTACGTAATGCGTCTAACAAAATAACGTAGAACATAATGCTGCAAATATTCAATAAATTAATCGTTGCTACCAAACATCACCAAAAGGCTGTTGCCTGCAACTTGCAACTTGCAACTCTGCAACCTGCAACTAATCGTTGCATGTATTCGATAATCTATTTAAGCAATCTAAAGTGTGATGCTGGATATATATTCGAGCCGAAAGCATAATGCATGATAAACACGAAATGATGGAATAAATTAATCATGCAACGAACAAAAAGATGCGGGGTGCCCAAGCGGGCCGCCCCGTTAAAACTTGATTTCGACGCCAATCCAATAAGGAAGGGCCCAAAATATTTCAAAAATAATTGTCATCGAATTGATGGATTGATGTAATCCAATGTCGGGATTTAAGGTCTAGAAATGAATCCAAACGGAATGCAATCGGGTCTTCAAAATGAACAGCACTTCGTTCTCTTCAAAAAAATGCTTGTCAACCTCCTTCTGGGCAGGAAAGCTCGTCGTTTTATAGACCCACAGGGTCTCTTTAAAAGGGTATGTAGTGACGCCACGTGGCGGCCATGCCTTCCCGGGAGGTAGGAAAGTCCTCCGCGACTTGGGCTTCCATGACTACCCCTGTGACAGTCTTTCAACGGCCAACCTACCCACCTACGCGCGCATGCAAGGCAGGAGCCATAAATGACTGTCTTCGGCTGCCACTTGTTGAATGTCTGCATTAAGTCGTTTTAATGCCTGCCTTTGATTGGTTGATGCCTACCTCTAATTGGTTAAGGTTCTGCCTTGGCGCAAATGTCGAAGTGTCACGATATCGCGACACTTCTACCGGGGCTCTATTCTGGGCCCGAAGTGTCGTGATATCGCGACACTTCGATCGGGGCTCTGTCCTATGCCCGAAGTGTCGCGATATCACGACACTTCGATCGGGGCTCTGTCCTGGGCCCGAAGTGTCGCGATATTGCGACACTTCGGCTATCCTTTGGTTTTGGGTCCGAAGCGTCGTGATATCGCGACACTTCGGCCGGCCCTTGGTTTTGGGCTCGAAGTGTCGCGATATCGCGACACTTCGACCGGCCCTTGGTTTTGGGGCCAAAGTGTCACGATATCGCGACACTTCGACCGACCCTTGGTGTCTTGGCTTTGGGACCGAAGTGTCGCGATATCGCGACACTTCGGCCGGGTCTTGGATTTGGGGCCGAAGTGTCGCGATATCGCGACACTTCGGCCAAGTTTTGGCTTTGGGCCCGAAGTGTCGCGATATCGCGACACTTCGGCCGAGGTATGCCGAGGCTTGTTTTTGGGGCCGAAGTGTCGCGATATCGCGACACTTCGATCGGAGCTTGTTTTTGGTAAAGGCTTATTCTTGCTTAAGGCTTTAAAACGACCGACTTTGCTTTGTTCACTTTTCGACCTTCTAAACTGCTGTGTAAGTGGCTAGGACCACTGTTTGACCTTTGAGGGCTGCCCTGAAAGCTGTGTATGTCAATGCGATCAGTGTTTGTAGTCACTTAATTGGATTGGTGCTGTTTTGGTGTCTACACTTTTATTTGATGATCTTTCACCAGGTTTTTAAGGTGTCCATAGGATAATTAAGTTGATGTTCATTGCATCATTATTTCATGATGGGTAGGCTTTAATGTCTATGATAATGTTATAAAGCCAAACTTTTCATTATAATGGACACTTGATTGATATTAATAAAATCAAAATAAAAAAGTAAAATAAAACTTAAAAAAATAATAATAATTAAATAAAATAATATTCATATATATTCACATATATATGATGTTATTAATAAAGCAAAGAAATAAAAATAAAATAATAATAAAAGAAACATAATTATATTAATATATTTATATTAATATTTTATATTAATATTAATATCATTAAAAACAACATTGACTAAACATATTTTAAAAGGTTTGTAAAATTTAATTGAATATCCCATCTAACTCATGTTGTGATCATGTGCAGGCTAAATGAAGATCACCGAGACGCCATTCTTGGAAGGTGTTCAGGTATCTACAATGCAGAAGGGGCCCACATGGAGACATTAACCAGGATGAAAGGGCAACGCGCATCGATGAGGTGGACCCGAGCAATAGGAAGCAGTAAATAAGCAAACGTGGAAATCTCAATGCGGACGACAAGTGGACCCTACAGAGCGGATGAAAACATGCTCGCATGGCAATATATGAGGACACTGTAAATGGATAACATTTCAAACATAACAGTAATCTAGGGCATTACAGTGGCAGACAAAGTTTGGCACTATGACCAAATTGTCGAAGCAGAGACTGAGTGTTGATGGCCAAAATTTCAGTAGATGCAAAGTGATGGTGGAAATATGCAAGTCATGCGACATCTCCATGTGGGATAGTGCAATTGGATGGCTTAGGATAACTTTCGAAAGGTGAAGACCTTTGTTTACGAAAATGAGGAAGCAACCTCATGGCATGGGCGCAGCAAGCATTTTACCGGGTGCATAGCAGAAGTCGACAAATCTTGCATGGATATCATTCTCGAAGAGGCAATAGCAGACTTGGGCATTACGTAGTGTTGATATTTTGAATCGACAAGATAGATATACTTTGGCATGGATCGCACAATGATAACGTCGATCCCGACATACGGATGAGAGCTTCGAAGGTAGATTTTGGATGTATGGGGATGCACAGGTGATTGCGTAGGCTAAATTTTTGGTGACATAAACATTATAGCATGCATGATGATGAAGAAGTATCCAGGATGGTGAGCGTAGGCTATAGGTTTAGAAGGCGGTATCACCATCGTAAATCAAGTCAAAGGAAAGTGATAGTCGTATTATGACGATAGGGTTGTACGTAGGAGGACTACGCGATAAACTAGAGGACGTGCCAGTGACCCGATAAGTGATTAGATGAGGTCTCGACGATCAACATAGGAAAGGAGTGATGCAATATTAAATGCCCGAGAATAGTAGCACATAGTAGAGGAGATGACGTGATTTCATGGTACACATGTTTTGGGAGGTCAAAAATAAGTTTGATAGCGTGCATGGATGAACAAGTTAACGGAGTGCATTTGTGAGTAGTTTCAAACAAAGGTTATTGCAAATAGCGATGGTAACAGTGAGATGATAGTATTAGTCATCGAATGTATTCTGCCCGAAGAGGTCTTAAAGTGAAATGAAACCCCAACATAGAAGTTTGGCAGAAGGCACCAGCATGTCATTGACTCAATGATTGTGCCTAACAGTTACCGAGAGTATTTGAAATAGGTAGATATTTTTTGAGAGTATCTTATAAGAAGAAGCATGTTCACATTTCTAGGCGATTCGAGATAGATTTTTGAAGGCTACTCACAAGTTACAAAAGTGCATGTGGAGCAACCTTAAATTGTGTCGGCACAGATATAGTGGGGATTGAGTAATGCTTATAGGATGACACCTACGTAGCAAGTATGAGATGGTGTAGTTGAACAACGATCCAGACTTGGATGACTTACGAAGGCATAGACGGTAGATCTAATAGATGCGATATGGGACTGTTGTAACATATTGCAAATAGATTGACCTGGAAGTTCCAAAATAAAGCAATGAGAAATCATTTTAATCGGCAGAATGGAACAGAGAGTGCATTCCTAAAAATATGAAGGTACAACATGAAATAAATTAGGGTTTGGGCATGAAAACACCATTCACAACAATAATGGCAAGCTAATTACGCCATGTGCATGCTAAGAGCATGACAAACCAGGAGCAAACGGGAATCGCATGCAAGGTGAGTTCTAAGTGACAAGCGACAGGTACAATGACTGCAAAAGTGGAAAACTTGGTTCAAAAGGATCCAATACTATCAGTTGATGAGCGTAGTCAGTGCCATCGAGCCGAAGGATGAGCAAATTTCGCTAAACCTATGCAGATCATTTAAATAAAAAGGTATGGTAGTGTTTAGTCCAATAATATGACAAGAATCATAGGGAATGGCTTCAAAGGCGAGTTCGAGCTTATAAATCGAGGTAGCTGTAGTGATGTTTGGGCTACAACAGTAGCGGCAGTCTAGCGATGATGCACTCAGTACCTGGCGTATCACCAACAAATGACACTGGGTGGTTTTTACCAAACGAGCGACGTAGGATAAAGTGAGGATGCCAAGTGAAATAAATACTAGGCCCATAACGACGTCGTAAATATCATGTGGAAGTGTCACCGATGAATATGGGTAAGTTGGTCAGCGAAGTCTCAGGAGTACCAACGCCCAAAATGGAAAATTGATTGTATTTTACAATTAAGTGTGCCACATGTCTAACAAAGGATATTATATTATGGGTAATAAGGCCCTAAGATTAATATTTGTTTCCTTGTCATAAGAAGCCAATTGAATGTGCCATTTGGCATCACTTAATAAAATGTTATTCAAATGAATAAAAGGCTAAACATAAACGTTACGAAATGGAATTAAGCCATTCGATATTTGGAGGAGAAACGTTGAAAACCAAAAGGGAAGAAATGAAATGAACAGGTGTTGGGACAACGAAAGGGCAGTATCTGAAATTTCAAATATGCCATCAAAAAGGGGAAGAAGGGCTAGACCTTTTAGGAGGTCACATGCTGCTGTAAAGTGATGTAAAAACAGAGATGTTTTTTAATACAAAATAGGCCAGAAATTTGCATTTAATGTGTAAGAAAGGAGGAGTTTTATTTTGCATGTCTGTTATACGGCTTATTTTTCCTCTTTTCATGTTTAGGCTTATAGAGGGTGTTGAATGCATTTTTTAATTGTTGCACCATTGAAGGTTTAAAGCATGAAATTTATTTTGTTTTTCTCTTCAAAGATCGCACCTAGATTATTTAGAGTTGTGCAAATGCAGATTCGGTAAAGTAGGTTGCATGCAAGATTTTATCACATGTTCGGTTTTGCAGAAATTGGATGGCAAAATACTGGTGATATTTTGCATGTTTATGTTTCAGTTTGCTGTCATGTTTTCCAGATTTCATTTTTATTTTCCAGATTTTTTTTTTTATTTTCAGAGATTAAAATCAAAATCAAAAAAATAAAATAAATTGAAAAAAATAATTACGTGAGTGCAAAGTATGATATACAATCTTGCATACACAACAGATTTGGGCTCATTCCGAAGTAATTTCGATTTTATAAATAATTTTGAAAATTGTTGTTTTTAAGGGTTTTTATAATTTCGAAAATTTTATTTTTTTATATTTTTGAGGCAAATAAAATTTTTATGCTTTTTGTTTTCATTCATTAGCATGATATGGCCTTTCTTTCATGAAAATTTTAATTTCATTGTAAGGGGGTTAATTTTGTGGTATTTAATAAGCTATTATTTTTGGAGCAATAAATGTACCTTTCTTTATGAAAATTCTGATTTCATTGAAGAGAGGTAATTTATCATTACATCAAAGGTCTTGGTTTTAAAGCATGAAATCATTTCTTCTTAATGAAAAATAATTTCATTAGAGAGGAATAATTCATCATGACAGTATGAGGCTATTATTTTCAAGCAATAAATTGGTATCTCTTTATGAAAATTAATTTCATAAAAGAGAAACAATTTATCAATTACATTAAAAGCTTTCTTCATCTTCATGATAAGGAGCTACATTTAATGAGCCTATTCATCATTTCATATTCATATTCATAGATAGATTTTAATCTTTATTTTCATGTTTAAAGTAGGATTTAATGCAAGATAAAACTTGATTAAAATCCACTTAATAAAGGAAGATAAAATCTACCTTAAAACATTTCAAGATAAAAGGAATTAAAGCACTACATCGTGGTCATATCAGGGTCAATTTACATTTGTTTTTTTTTTAAGTTCTATGAACAATCATTAACATATCAAGGTGAAATAAACCAACACATGCCCCTTGTTAATAGTTACTTGCAATCACTAAGGTGTTCCTAACATTTCATTGATATTTTATTGAGATTACTAATATACATGTGCAAATGTTAATATAGCAGAGACCTTGGAGAAGTTGTTTTGTTTTGACTTCTTTGCAAGAGAGGGTTTTGAGAATAAAATCCTAAGGGAGAGTGTAATTTCACAATTGGGTAAAATTACCACTCAACATATCCACAAGTGACTTTCAACTTTTTTGAAGAATTAGGCTTTCCCTTAGGATCTTGATCTATATCCTTTGCTTATTTGAAATTCTTTGTATGAATATGCACTTGAGAAGGAACAATACAATTCCTTATAGTAACTTAAAAGTGAATAGGAAGAGAAAAGATAGAATCAAGGATTATATGAACATATTCCTTCATAAAAAAAAATAGGAAGCATTAGTAATAATACATTTTTAATCATCATCCTTTGTGCTTCTAAAAAATACTATATCTATGATTAATGTTTTAGATCCAAATACCTCTTTTTTTAATATGGATCCTCATTTTGCAATAGTCTGCATATATTATAATTTTACCCCTTGAAATGGATGCTAAGTACTAAAATCCATCACACATTAGTATATCTATCCACTTGTAACTACTCCTTGAACAAATATTGCAAATGCAAAGAGCTAAAAAGACTATGCAATTTAAAAAAAAAGACTTAAAATACTTCCATTTGTGAAATTATGGTCTTTCAAATATATATTTTAATTTCAATATAGCTCCTATTGGGGGCCACTCCCAAGGTTCACTTGTAGCAACAAATGATTACGTTACCAGTTTATTCTTATTAGGATTGATAGGGTGTTGATCTCTAAGCAAGGGCTACCATTTTTGGGGATGCATTGCTGGTTACCCTACCTAAAACTGGTTTAGACCATAATCCACTCTAGATTGAAACTCCTTAGCAATCATAATTCTTCCCCAATCCATTTCATTTTGAAGCCATGTGGTGTTCCCACCTTTATTTGGAAGCAAATATTAAGGAATGGTGGGCATTGCTTGTATCGAGGGTAGGAATGGTTAATATTGCAAATAAACTAAAAATGATTAAAGGTAGATTGAAGGCTTGTAATAAAGAGGTGTTTGGGGACATATTTAAGATAAAATAATATCTCAAAATTCAATTAAAATATCTAAATCAAGTGGTAGAAGAGATGGTCCTCTCAACTGACATTAGGAGCAAAGAAAAGGTTTTGCTGGTAAATATTCATAATACTTAGCCAAGGAGGAATTTTTATGGAAATATAAATATAGAGTCCTTTGGATCAAATAAGGTGACCAAAATACAAAATATTTCCACACCCCAACGCTAAGTCATAGGAGTTGTAATAGAATTCATGAAATTTTTAGAGAGGATGGTTCAATTTTAGTTAACATTCACAACATCCAAGCTGAGGAAGTGGTCTTTTTAGCTCCTTATTGGGTTCTAGAAGTTGCAGAGATAGAGAAGATGAAGATGTTCTTCTGAGGTCTATTCCTAGATTAGTCTTAAGGGAAACAAATTTGAGCTTTGAAGCTTTATTATCAAATGATGAGATCAAAGTGATGATGTTTGGAATGGGAGCCCTAAATGTGTCTAGCCCAGATGGTTTTCCCCTATTATTCTAGAAATTCTAACAGGATTGATGTAAGGCAATGAGAAAGACCTAAAGCTCTAACTTGATTTCTTTCAGGGTGAACTCCACTTTTTTGGCTCTTGTTCCAAAATCTGTAGGTGCCAACAAATTTAGTGAGTACTGGCCAATTAGCCTTTGTAATACTTTATATAAGATCCTCTCCAAATTATTAGCCAGCATGTTGAAGTCCTTGATGCCTCTCCTCATTGATAAAGCTCAAAGTGAATTTGTGGTTGGAAGACAAATATTGGATGGTGTTCTTGCAATGCATAAAATTATTTATTCAATTCAAAAAAGTGGTAGATCCAACCTTTTTATAAAAATTGATATGAGCAAGGCATATGATAGAGTATCCTAGGAGTTTTTGGAGGAAGTCCTGTTAAAGTTTAGATTCAACAAAAGTTAGACTAAGCTCATGAGAGTCTGTTTATCCTCTATTAAGTTTTCAG
Source organism: Wollemia nobilis (assembly GCA_028583015.1). Lineage (NCBI taxonomy): Eukaryota > Viridiplantae > Streptophyta > Pinopsida > Araucariales > Araucariaceae > Wollemia > Wollemia nobilis. Next base: position 4,332 of record JAQPPZ010014882.1, on the reverse strand, counting down.
TGCTAGTTAATAGTTCTACCACTGACTACTTCAAGAGTTCCAGAGGTATCCATCAAGGAGACCCGCTTTCACCCTATCTCTTCATTCTTATGGGTAAATATTTGGGCAGGTCTACTCTAATGGATTCCACCATTGAAGACTTCAAGCTTTCACTCACACTCAACCCAATCACACACCACCAGTTTGCAGATGACATGCTATGATATTTTTTAGCCTTTGTGGTTTAGGTTAGAAAAATCAAGAATATCTTCTTGTTATTTGAGAAAGCAGTTGGTCAAAAGATCAATTATCTTATGAGCATGTTGTATTTCCTAAACACTCCCTTGGCCAAACAGAGGAAGATAGCTAAAATTCTTGGTTGTGGTATATATATTAAAAATGACACAAATAAATAAATTATGTAAATATATATTAAGCAAAAAAATTAAATAAAATTATAATATTGAATCATGTATAGGTTAAATTGAAATATTTTAGGTACTTTTAATTTAAAAAATTATATATGATCTGCTCATGTAGAGGAGTTGGAGAGCAAATGGGTAGTTAAAACTCTCCAATTGAAATCGAGAGGACCCAGGTTCAAATCTCTCCCCTCACATGCTACGGATATTCTATGTACATAAAAGGTTACCAATCAAAAAAAGAAAAAATATATATGATATGATTAGGTGGCTGAAAAAGTAAATTTATACTGATAATTTTAAGTTGAAATTTTCATGAACAATATAACAAAATAGAGTTGATGTATAGTATACAATCATGAACATTGTAATTGGGGTTTTATAATCATATCTTATAATATATAACCACAAATCACATAAACTTAACTAATTATAAAATAAGATATTATAGGAAAACACATAGACTCTTTTAAGTGAAGAAGAAAATATATATATATATATATGATTTTTAACAGGTTATACATGACATTCACTTGTATTATATTATGATCCAATAGTTGTATTTTGAATTTTTTTAATTATGAATGTCTAGTTTAATGAGATTCAAATATGAGTATCCTTATTAAGAATTGAGAAATTTAATCAATCAAACTCATGTCATTTGATTTAAATATTTTTTATTTTATTATTAGTTACATATTTTTAAAATTATTTATAAAATTGTAAAATTTAAATATTTAAACATAGTGAGTTGGGAGGGAGTTCCACTAGGTAATATGGAAAGAAAGTCATATTTAAAATCCCTAATGTGAATTCATTATGTCCTAACTAGAAATCGATATGCCCTAGCTAAAACTATGGATGTTTAAGTTAGAGATAAACAGAAAAGAAAATACAAGGTAAGTTTGATCTAGGTAATATATGTTACACCAAAAGTGATTATCAAGGATGAGATGATTGAACATGGTATAATGATTCTTAAAGGTAGAGGGTTAATATGTAAGTTCCATGGATACTGGCTAAGGTTTTCCAAGATTCAAAATTGGATCAAGTTGAAGTGGGGATTGAATTCAAATTACTGAGACATTTTTTCAATTCTTAAAGGTAGAGGGTTAATATGCAAGTTTCATGGATGCTAGCTAGGGTTTTTCAAGATTCAAAAATGGATCAAGTGAAAGTGGGGATTGAATTCAAATTACTGAGATATTTTTTCCTAAAGGTTTTTTCCTCATTGTCTTTTCTAGTTCAAAAATGAAGGATAGTATAATGGATGATGTTGTCCACTATTTGGATTCCTCCACCTCTTGATTGGTTCAAATTATATTTTGATGACACTTTAAAAGGTAACTCAAGAAGGGCAGCTATCAGGGGAATTATTAGAGATCACAGGGGTGATATTCTATTGGCCTATGTTGAAGGCTTGGAGTCAACTTCAGTCAATTTGTAAAAGTTGGGGTCCTTTACCAAGGCATCCAGGTGGCTAGCTTGTTGGGACTCCATAAAATTGTCATAAAAGAGGACTCCCTTACTACCATCAATTACATGAAAGGACGGTCACCTTGTTTTTCAAGGTTGTCACATTTCAACATACTTTTCAGGAATGTAATAAGTCTGCGGACTTCATGGTAAACTTGGGTGTGGACCACCCTACACTCTGTATTTTGTGGGAGGACTTCCCTTAGGGTTTGTGCTCTTTGAATGCAAGCAATTTCTCTGGTAGAGAATTAGAGTATGGTTGATTATTGTTTATTTTTACTCCTCAGTTGTCCTACTTCCCTACATGGAAGTCCTTTTCAGTTTTCTTTAATCTATTTTTGGTATTTCTCTATGTTCTCCCTTGGTGGTTGTCGATCTAGGGTTGGAAGCTTTGTTAGTTTCTTGCTTGTATGTTGTTAGTTTGGTTGTGTTGGATTTTTAACCCTTAACCAATCTCTTTTTGGCCTTGGCTTACCTTGTAAAAGGTTCAAGGATCCTTTAAAAACCCCATATACCTTTTATCAAAAAAATATAATGGATGATGGCCTATTGTTTAGGGGGGGAGATGCCCTTTATTTAAGACCATGAAGTGATTTGTTTCTATTGAGATAAAAACTATTTAGAAGCTTCAAATGCAGGTTAGGATTTTTGGACTTCCATATTAGCTTATCAATGATGAGATTTTACAAAATATTGAAAATATCCCAAGAAAATTCATCAAGGAGAGAATAACTATTAAGGAGTGAAAGCATGCTATATAAATTCGAATGTGTTATTATGGATATTTCAAAAAATTTACCACAACCCATTGAGATTACATCTCAATCAAGAGAATGGAATTGATAAATGGATTACGAAAATATTACATTTTGATGCTCTAATTGTTGAGACTGAACATGTGTCAAGATATTATAAAGTAAAAGCTATGAAGAAAGAGATAAAATTTTTGTCATAAAATAAACTTCAAGACGAAGCAAAGAAATCATATTGTAATAGAAGCTAAGATCAAATAAAGTATATTCCGCTCCAATAGAAGGGGCAAAGAAAGGCCATTGTAGCTCACTTGGATCAACTAATAGAAGAATCAAGGAAATATATAAGGGATGAGAAAATATAATATTAAGTTCAAGATCAAAAGGAATTAAAGGCTCAAAGGAAGATATGGAAGAAAATATTAAAACAAAAATGATAGAAGAGGTCAAGTTTAGTGTAGGCAATTCAATCTTTATTTTCCTCAAGCAGTATAAAATTCTCTTTTAATGATAAAAGTGAAAGTGTTGTAGAGGTTATCCCTTTTTTTTTTTTAGGGTTTCAAGGGCAGCATAATAAATAAACAAGGATGGAGGAAATATTTCACAATTTAGGGTTTTTAGGGTAACATAGGATGGAGGAAATGTTTCACAATTTAGGGTTTCAAGGTAACATAAGAAGATAATTGTTATGGAAGCATGTCCTTGTATTTCATGGTTTATAAGGTAACATAAAGAAGAATGTGCTTTTGAGGTTATTCCTTGTATTTTAGATCCTTTAGAGCAAGATAAACTTATAAATAATAAGTCTTACTATGAATAGTGTGAGAGGATTAAAGAGATTGATGAAGATGAAAGTATTATGAAAATGCAAAAAAAAAAATACAAGTAAAAACAAAGAGAAAAAGAAACTTATAAAAATATTAATTAAGAAAACAAAAACAAAGAATATAAATAAAAATACTATGAAAATAGGACTACACTCACTATAAACAAAACAAAAAACTAAAAGTAATATGTTGAAATATTATGAATATAAATGAGAACCCTAAAAAATAATTAATAATTTATATAGAGACGTGTTAATGTATATTTAAATATCCAATGCAAATGGTAACGTACTGCGGAATTTAATATTTATATACATTATTTAAGGTTTTGTTAAAGTTGATGAAAAAGATTGTACAACCTGCCGACAGAATAAAGAGTGAAAAGCAAGTGTGGTCACGTCAACGAAGAATCCACTAAGGAATGGGGTCCGATAAGATTTCTTTTACAACAACAGCATTAAAGGTAAGTCGACCACACACCGTAATTAATCCGAAGGGAATAGGTTGATGTGAAAGATAAGAGATAACCTTTAAAAACAAACTCTATTATTTTTTTAAAAATAAAAATGTAGATGCCACTATACGTAAGTGGCACGCAGAATGGGAAAATAGCAAGCCGGAACCTCGACCATCTCCATACGTCATCATTTTTATGGCCACTCACAAAACGACTCGCTCTGATTCAGAGAGTTGATAGAGTTTTTCTGAGGTTCAACATGGCGCAGCTGCTGATTCACGGGACACTCCATGTGACGATCAAGGAGGCGGATTCGCTCAGTGATCAGAAGTAAAAGACCGGAGGAGCCCGCAAACTAGTCAGAAAGGTAAGTAAGAAGAATGTGTATCCTGGTGGTCGAAGGATACATCGAAATACTG
>JAQPPZ010014881.1:0-14670 GCA_028583015.1 Wollemia nobilis | reverse complement strand
GTAGACACCAAAACAGCACCAATCCGATTATGTGATTGCAAACACCGATCGCTTTGACAAACACGGCCCCCGGGGCAGCCCTCGAGAGGTTAAACGGTGGTCTTAACCACTTTCATAGCAATTTTGTAAGGTCAAGAAGCAATTTGGCACACTTGGACACTTTGCCCGGTATTCGTCTCACCCGGGGACGAATTCAAAATAGAATCCGTCCCACCCCGGGACGAATTCTGAATCCGTCCCTGGGTGGGACGAATTCTAAGCTTAACGGGCAAAAAGACAAATGGCGCCAAGTGGCAGCCCAGAACAGTCAGTTGATGACTCCTGCCTTGCACGCGTGTGTAGGTGGACAGAGGGGCCGTTAGAAGACTGTCACAAAAGGCATTTATCAAAGCCCAAGTCAACGGAGGACTCCCCTCCCTCATGGGAAGACAAGACTGCCACATGGCGCCTATGACCAACACATGGCATTTGTGCTTCCCTCCCAAAAGAGACCCCATGGGTCTATAAAAGGTGGGACTTTTCTCACCCAAAATATACGAGGTTGAAGGAGTTTTCAAGCAACGAAGTGCTGCCGAGTTGAAGACCCACTTGCATCCCTTTTGGTTCACCTTCCCACATCCACCAATCTCTTTTGCAAGGGAGGTTGTTGGGTGGCTTTTGGAAGCTTGAATCGGACCTAAATCCAACACATGGACACACTGAACCAACCAATTCGCCGACCCCCCAATCCTAAGAGGTTTTGGGCCCATCCCTAGTGGATTGGCGCCGAAATCAAGTGCCAACGGTGGGAGGCCCACTTGGGCACCCCCGCACTTTCTAGGTTTTAGAGCATTCTAGATTACTTTTTTTAGGTTGCATTTTGTGTTATTATGTTTGGTTAACTCATAGCTGCAATTTCGTAACTTTTGGTCAGATTCTAGTATGTTTTGTGTTGCTTTGTTGTTTCACTGACTTGCAGGTGGCGAGATCAAATTCCCGAGGGTAGAGGCCAAATTGGGAGAATCCGACCATCTGGGTCGTCCCAAAATGGCCCCAATTACATAACCCCCTTGTTTGCGGGGCATTTTGCGAGGTCTCGGGAATCGACATTGGAGCGGCGACGGGTCGGCTTCTTCAACACGGGAAGAATTCGTCCCACCCGGGGACGAATTGCGGTCAGAAATCGTCCCCCCCGGGGACGAATTCCGGTTGAAGGCAGATTGGCCAGTTGTCTCAGTGGCAATGGCCTTCCGGTAACATTTTCTGTCTTCTGTCAAGTTTTCAGGCTGTTTAGAATCATTTTGTTTCTTGTTTTAGATAAATGTTTGCATGCATCTTTTGATGATTTTAGAAGAACGAACACTTTTCACTTGCAGCAGGTGCTACTGACATCTTGGTTGTTTCTTTGTTCGTAGGAGAAGCAGCGGAGGTGAAGAACTCATCGACATCAGCGGCGGCATCATCTTGGCCCGCCCATTGCAATCGTGGGCACGCGGAAAGAGGAACATTGAGTGATTGTAATCGAATTCTTTTAACGCTCCTAGCCCCCGAAAAGGGAGGAGACGTCATTGTAACGGAGATCAAGGGATATTAATGAAAGGGCTGTGTTTTCTCCATTTGCTTGTGTCTCTTCCAATGCGTTTCTTTTCCATTTCATGCACTTTACGTTTCTAGGACTTAAGCGCATTTGGTTTTGGTTACATTGCAATTAGTGTTTCCTTTGCCCGGAATCTCGTGCTTTCAGTGGCGATCACGGTGGGACCTGTCCCATATTTTTAAAATCATAGAAAACTGATCAAAGTTTTGTGTTTGTGCTTGATAGGTACATTTTTTTGTTGCAGACTGCTATTCATCTCTGACTGTTACGAATTCTTAACTGCAATTCGTCTGACCCTGAGACGAATTCAAATTCGTCTCTGGGAGGGACGAATTCTGTTCTGCAATTCGTCTCCCAGAGGGACGAATTCCTGCCTGCGGATTTTCAGAGCAGAAATTCAGAAGCAACTGGAGCAGGCAGAGAAGAGGTAGGGATTTTTATAATCTCTGTTAAAATTTTTGTTTCTGTTTCTGTTTCTTTGACTGTTTTCATTTTTATCCTGCATTACTTAGGGAAAATCATTCATGCTTGTTTCAATTTTTGCTAAATAAAATGAATCTCACACACTCCACGCAACAATTTTAAACCAAGGAGCTGGTCGTAAGACCCCAGCCCTTGAGCAAGACCAACGGTGGGTTCATCACCACCTTGGCTTAGCTTTGCATCCATTTCCCGATTGTCAACTGTTGTTAGGCGTAAATCCTGACGAAAGCAGACCGAGTGTCGCTGGGGTGATTCCCATGCGCACGAGGATAAGTTTTCTATGGTAGGTGCCATTAACAGGACAATCCCCCTTCCGTACCGCCTACGTACCACGTACCTTCTGCTCTCACGTACCTATAGTCTCCCTCTCGTAAGGGCGGGTATATAGAGAGGTTGGTATATCGGCTCTGGTTGGTATATTGAAGGGGCGACCGTTTTGGGAGTTATATGAGCCGTCATAATGCATTTAAACGATCTTCAAAACCTACAAAAACAAAACAAAACATCAAAATGCACTAAACCAGTTTAGGACACACCATTTAATCCTTAAAAGAGATAATCACGGTTTTGTGAATGTGTGTGCTTAATTACGCTTAGTGTAGACAAACAAAGTCATAAACGAGATAAAAACTTATTTAGATAGCATAGAAGCACCGCAATGGTGTACACCCGCGGTCAAGCCCAATCAAGGGCAGAAGCTCCGGAAGGTACACAAAAAGCAGGCACAAGTCGCCTTCACTTCTAGTCCTGAGGATTTGGTCATACCGCCTTATAGGTCTAACCTACAAAAGAATCCAATTCAGAATCCTCGGTGGGGTATGCCTATTCAAAGCAGCCCCTTTCGGGAAGATGCCTTACATGTAGACCTTGACATAAATAGAGAATCACCTCTTGAAGTTAGGCATGAGTGGCCACCGCGCGATGAAGCGCTAGACAGGCACACCGTCCATTTGGAGGGGCAACGTGGATATGGCGTCCCTTCTTTACCTATCATCAGAAGAGAGAGACCAAATCCGGAGCGCAGGGCTCCTTACATAGGGCGACCTAACTCCGCCCACCCCCTTTACACCCATGAAAGGGAGTACGAGGAAAGCCATCGCATTCCTCGAGGGCAACAAACAACGTGGGAACCTTGCATTTCCGCACCGGCGGGATATCATGATCACCCCTTGAGGCCGGAACCTCGAGCACATACCGCTTACCTCGACGAGGGAAGCGACCCATTGAAACCTTAGACCAGCAAACTCGAGGTAAACACATAGGAGAAACATTCGAACCTCCTGAGAAAAATAGGGTAGACCAAATTGACCCAGTTGTCGCCAGATATACCACCCGTCAAGCCCAAACCATGCGGCTTAAACCAAGTTATCAGGAAATAGAGTACCGACACCGCTTGGATAGAGAACGCATGCAACGCGAAGCGGATGAGTTACGCTATGAAATACCTGAGAGGGGGCCAACCCCTCGCATCCAAAGAGCTGAACAGTATGAGAGGCGTAATCCGTTGGTGCAGGACAGGTCTCCACGACCTCGTCAAGCTCTGCCTCCAAGACCTCATAGATTCGAGAGGGAGGCAACTCCCCGAAACAATGATGGGTACCTTCAGCAAGAGCTTGATCAGGGTCATAGGTTTCGCCCGAGAGACTCCTCAAGAATTTTACGAGGAGTATGAACCGGAAGAGGAATATGTTGAAACTCCCCATCAAGGGAGGAAGGATGCCATTCGGCCACCCCTCCATAGGCCTCCAGTTTACCGTAACTTGCAACAAGAGCGAACAAGAGAGGAAGAAATAAAATCTTTCGATGCATACCAAGCGCTATTGGAGCGTTTGGAGTCTATGGAGACAAAAGCTGCTGGGCATCAAAAACCCACATTACGTCTACTCCGCGGTAATCCGGTGCATCCCTCAGTGCCTACACCTCTTTACCCCGAACACTTCAAGTTGCCTCAATTGGCAGTTTTTAAAGGTGAAGAGGACGCACAGGAACACGTTACACGATTTCTAAGCCAATGCTTCGGCATCCAAGATAATGACGCATTGTTGCTTAGAACATTCATAACCACATTCGTAGGCCCTGCCTCGGATTGGTTCACACAACTGCCCAAACACAGCATAAGCAATTTAGATCAATTAGTAGACGCGTTTCTTGAACGCTTTGCCTTCAACACAAGGAAGAAGGCATCACTAAGTGATTTAGCGAGCCTCAAGCAATTTGAAGAGGAAACAATGGCAGCGTACGGGAATCGATGGAGAGCTTTGCTTTCTAGGTTACCCTACCGTCCTCCTATGTATGATCTCACGCAGATGTTCGCAAAAAGTTGCTTAAAATCAATCTCTGGTCTATTATTACTGCGACAATACGACGGCTTAGAAGAAGCTTTGGCGCAAGCCAGAGTCATAGAAGAGATTAAGATAGGCGAAGGCGCAATTGCCAAGCCTAAGAAGAAAGAGTGGAATAAAACCACTAAAAGCTGGGACAACGCAACCACAACACGCTGCGAGTCAACCAAGTTGCGATAAATGTTCCCGCGACTGTGCAAGAAACGCAGCCTCAAAGGCTAACTACCGAGCGGTGCCTCCTGCTTATGAAAGAGATAATAGAAGACAGGAGCAAAATTACCCGCGTCGCCCTAGGCAAAATTTCACCCCATATGCGGAGTCTAGGGACTCCTTATTTGACCGCTTGTCAGCGGCAAATTTAGTCACTCTGTCGGAAATCCAAATTATAGACCCTAACATTCCCAAGCCTAGGGGGTAGAGAGAGGAATTGTATTGTAGATTCCATAGGCGCGAGAGGACATGACTTGAATGGGTGCTTTGGAAATTCAAAGACCTAGTCCAGGATTTGATCGACAAGAGAACATTGGTTGTGGACAACCCCATCGCACCAAACAACCAACAAATGGGGGTATTCAAGGACCCCTTGCCGGCCCACGAGGCACAAACAAAACCACTCCAGATTAACGAGGTGCGACAAGATCTTCCCACACAGGGATTTGTGGGAATGATTAGCATAGTAACAAGGAACAGAAGGTACCCGGCAGCTGCCCCTGAGGTAGCTACGAGGGAAGTTCCGGCAACATCGCATCCTCAACAACGCCCAACGCGAGTTACCTCCGCCTAGACCTGAGGTCACGATACGAACCAAACTCACGCAGAGTTTGCGGACCACGTCGGCTAGGCTGTCCATCTACGAGCTTATTCAACAATCAGCTCCCCATAGAGAAGCTCTTATGGACATTTTAAAAGCCATTGAATTACAACCCCACGAGGCAAATTCTTTCAACGCCTTCGTGGGACATGTGAAACAATGTACGGAGCCGGTCATCACATTCAGAGAAGATGAGGTCAAAACGATATCAAATGACATGGCGAGATCCACCCCTGCACATTATTGCGCGGGTCAACGGGATTTCGTACAAGAGAGTGTTGATAGATACTGGCTCGTCCGGTAACATCATAACCACTGCAGCCTTGAAGCATTTGAAGCTGCCGACCTCTCACATCATAGCCTCCACGTACACACTACGAGCTTTCAATGATGCAATATGCTCGACAGTCGGCACAGTCGTTACGCCGATCCGGGTAGGACAAAAGTCAATACCTACAACTGTGCCATGTCTTTGGAAGGTGAAATGGCTTATAATATCTTGCTAGGGCGGCCTTGGATCAGGGATATGAAATGTGTCCCTTCGATCGCCCACCGGTGCTTGAAGTATGCTTATGAAGGAGAAATACATGTAGTCCCAATGGACTTAGAGCCCTTCAAGTATTGCAATGCGGTACAATTCATACCTCAATCGACCCTCCCTTCAACGCATTTGGATTTCCAATTAAATCCATCTAAACAAGGTCCAATACCGCGAGGCACCAGCGGTGGCCAACAAGGCAAAATCCCAGCCGGGTGAGACTTCATCATCGGCTCCTTCATCATCAACGCCACCTATCATGGCCCAACAGAAGGACAAGGGAAAACAAATCATGGAAGAGGTTAAGCCCTTAGAAGAAAGGTTGCCCACAATTTCAACAATAACAAGAGAGGAAGCGCCCAACGCAACGGAAACCAAGATTCCTGAACCACCAAACATGGAATGGACTCGGGAAGGACTACCGTTTCCTCCCACCCAATCATCAACAATCACTTGTTGAAATGGCCGGTACGAGGCACGGGGGAATACTTAGTGCAAAATGTTGTGGCAACCCCCACACTTGGAGTCGGTACAAGACATGGGAAGACCTCGCCTTCCCATTGGAACAATCGTCCCTCTAGGCTACCCACCGAACCGGACAAATTTTGTGTATGGGGGCTTTGATCATGGTCTTGAACCATGCCAACAAAAGGAAGCAGACGAAGAGCCTTTTGTTGAAAACATCAATTATCTGTCAAACCCAGAATTTGCCCTAAAATATCTCGGCCAATGCAATTGGCATGGATACGGGCTCGGCGAGATATGAGCAAGGGATGCGGATCCTTTGCCAACCAAGATATCGAGATGCCATATGACAAGTCGGGGGTAGGGTTCAACCATCCCCTGCCATTAGACATCTTGGTTGAAAATATGCAAGGCCTAGAAATAGGCAACAAGGGGGGATTGGCATTGGGTCCTTATGCCAATCCGAATACGAGAATACACATTGGGAGACTACCTCCCATGGTCAACAAACACCCCTGGTAGCAACAGTAATCCCTCTTCTTTGCTAGAGAGAGGCGAAAGTTCAGAGATTAATCCTCAAAGAGAACATCAACGGCTGCCAGACATCTTTACGAAACTGTTCCCCTTAGAGGTTCCAGATGAAATAACACGGTCTCAAGAGAATCAGGTCCCTCCACTAAGAGTGGAACAACCGCAATGGGACCAGATTAATTCATTGGAACAGGAAGAGTCCTCAACGTCGCAAGCAACAGATGCTGAAGAGAATGAACAATTTTGGATCTATGAAAGTGATTCAGAAGATGAGACTGAGATGATCTATCTCGGACATGCGCGACAAAATCACCGCGCTCTAACTCATGAAGATCTAATGGGACGAGATGGGTATACTTGTTAGGACATGAATGGCACGTAGACCCGGCGAGGTGGGACCAAGTGTTAGACCTATGGCTCCAAATTCAAGATGAGCATCGTCCACCTCGAGATCCCATCATGACAGCGGTGCCGAGGGAAGACCCCGCCTTCCTTTTCACACATAGAGATGAATTTGCACCTAGAGAGGATCCATTCGTGCCCGTTCCCGTAGAGCCGGATCCGAGTATAGGGAACATCTAAAAGAATCAAGTCATCACACCCGCGGTTATGGAGACCAAATTCATTCCATCCACATGATCTCCATTGATTTGACCGCACCCATCCGCAATCCGACCGATCCATCATGGTCATTGCATCTAGACATGGATGCCATCGACCGGGATCGCGTCAATTCACCATTGTCACCATCGAGTACTGGCCTTTCGGTGAAATTCTTCATTTTACCCCAAGGACAACTCAGGATATTTTTCAAGATGAAGAGGAACTCGAGGTTCCAAACGTAGATCTTAACTCAGTTGATGATATCCATTTAATCCCAACTCCACATCAGTTGGAGGATGGATCTCACATGTCAATCGAGGAGACGACTGACGTAGACATCAGCACAGATTCAAAGAATCCACGGATTATCGAGGTTGGGGGTAAGTCTTTCCCCCGAAGAGCAAGCCGAATATATTGCCCTTCTCAAAGAGAAGAAGGAAGTTTTTGCATGGTCGTACAAAGATATGCCGGGGCTAGACCCGTGGCTAGTCATGCACAATTTAACGCTTGATCCGAAAATCAAGCACTGTAAAGCAAAAACTAAGAAAGATGCACCCAACGAGTGGCCTTGATGGTCAAAGACGAATTGCAAAAGCTGTTGGATGCACAATTTGTCATCTGCGTGGATTATCCGCCATGGTTGTCCAACATGGTTCCCGTCAAGAAGCCCGACGGGAGGATTCGCATATGCACCGACTTTCGAGACCTAAACAAAGCGAGTCCTAAGGATGATTTCCCCTTGCCAAGCATCGACGCATTGGTAGACGCTACAGCGAGGTCACGAAATGCTCTCCCTAATGGACGGTTTCTCGGGATACAATCAAATTCGTATCAATCCCGAAGACCAACTCAAAACGGCATTCACAACGCCTTGGGGGACATTTTGCTATAAGGTCATGCCTTTTGGCCTTAAAAACGCTGGCGCTACATACCAACGTGCTATGACGTATATCTTCCACGATTACATGCACAAAACTTTGGAAGATTACATGGATGATTTGTTAGCCAAGTCTCTCTTGCGCTCAGATCATCTCGGTGACTTAAGCAAGATTCTCGATCGCCTCATAGAGCATAAGGTCGGACTGAATCCCAAGAAGTGCGTGTTCGGCGTCACATCCGGAAAACTCTTGGGTTTTATAGTCTCAAAGAGAGGCATCGAAGTGGACCCAAACAAAGTCAAGGCAATCCTTGAAATGGCTCCCCCAACCACTATCAAGCAGCTCAGAAGTCTGCAAGGAAAGGTCGCGTCGATTAAACGCTTCATAGCGCAATTATCTGACAAATTCCGACCCATGAACAAATTATTGCACAAGGGGGTCACATTTCATTGGGATGACGAGTGCCAGTCAGCCTTTGACGAAATCAAACAGTACTTGGCTTCGCCGCCAGTATTGGCACCACCTAGACCAGGGTGCCGTTCTACTTATACATCTCGGCTCGAGGTGGCACTCGGGCGCCATGCTAGTGAAAGCACGAGATTCCGGGCAAAGGAAACACTAATTATGCAATGTAAGACGAAATGTAACGCTTTAACCTTATGCACAAAAACAAAGAAAAGAGACAATTTGGAAAGGAAAGAAAAGATGTAAAGAAATCACAGCCCTCTTTATTCAAATATCTTATCCTCGGTTACATAGACGTCTCCTCCCTTTTTAGGGGCTAGGAGCGTTAAATTTGTCTTTGTTACAATGTTTGACTTAGTCTTCCTCCTTCCGCGTGCCCACGATTGCAATGGGCGGGCCAAGATGATGCCGCCGCTGATGTCGATGAGTTCTTCACCTCTGCTGCTTCTCCTGCGAACAAAGAAACAACCAAGATGTCAGTAGCACCTGCTGCAAATGAAAGGTGTTTATTCTTTTAAAATCATCAAAAGATGCATGCAAACATTTATCTAAAACGATAGAACAAAATGATTCTAAACACCCTGAAAACATGACAGAAGACGAGAAAATGTTACCAACAGGCCATTGCCACTGAGACAGTCGGCCAATCTGCCTTCAACTGGAATTCGTCCCTGGGTGGGACGATTTCTAACTACGATCGTAATTCGTCCTTGGGTGGGACGATTTCTTCTGTGTTGGGGAAGCCGACCGACACTGCTCCAATGTCGACTCCCAAGGCCTCCAAAACACCTGCAGACATAGGGGTTATGTAATTAGGGCCATTTTGGGACGACCCAGATGGTCGGATTCTCCCAATTTGGCCTCTATCTTCGGGAATTTGATATCGCCACCTGCAAGTCAATGAAACAACAAAGCGACACAAAACATACTAGAATCTGACCAAAAGTTACGAAATTGCAGCTATGAGTTCACTAAACATAATAACACAAAATGCAACCTGAAAAGGTAATCTAGAATACTCAAAAACTTGGAAAGTGCGGGGGTGCCCAAGTGGGCCTCCCACCGTTGGCACTTGGTTCCGGCGCCAATCCACTAGGGATGGGCCCAAAACCTCTTAGGATTGGGGGGTCGGCGAATTGGTTGGTTCAGGTGTCCATGTGTTGGATTTGGGTCAGGTTCAAGCTTCCAAAAGCCACCCAACAACCTCCCTTGCAAAAGAGATTGGTGGATGTGAGAAAGTGAACCAAAGGGGATGCAAGTGAGTCTTCAACTCGGCAGCACTTCGTTGCTTGAAATCTCCTTCAACCTGTCTGTCTTGGGTGAGAAAAGTCTCACCTTTTATAGACCCAAGGGGTCTCTTTTGGGAGGGAAGCACAAATGCCATGTGTTGGTCATAGGCGCCATGTGGCAGTCTTGTCTTCCCATGAGGGAGGGGAGTCCTCCATTGACTTGGGCTTTCATAAATGCCTTTTGTGACAGTCCTCAAACGGCCCATCTGTCCACCTACACACGCGTGCAAGGCAGGAGTCATCAACTGACTGTTATGGGCTGCCACTTGGCGCCATTTGTCTTTTTGCCCGTTAAACTTGGAAATCGTCCCACCCAGAGACGATTTCAGAAATCGTCCCTGGGTGAGACGATTTCCAATTAGTAATCGTCCCTGGGTGAGACGATTACTGGGCAAAGTGTCCAAGTGTGCCAAATTGCTTCTTGACCTTACAAAATTGCTATGAAAGTGGTTAAGACCACTGTTTGACCTCTGAGGGCTGCCCTGGGGGCTGTGTTTGTCAAAGCGATCAGTGTTTGCAGTCACATAATCGGATTGGTGCTGTTTTGGTGTCTACGGATGCCCCTTTTTGGGAAGCGCTGCGGGTGACGCAGTGCTGAGCAAAAATAGATAACCAAAGCACTAATGATTAGGGTTTCTTGGTAACCTAACCAACTTTTGATGCCCCAAGTATGGAAAGGGCATGCATTCTTGAATCCTTGCTTCTGACGAGCTAAGGAATTTGATTTCAAGTATTAACCTGTTTTGGTGAGGTGTGACTTGAACTTAGACATTGATCAATCATGAACAGGCAAAGGGCGTTTTTATCCTCAGGGGAACCTTGTGTTCATGATTCACGAAATGCCAAGTGTTTGATTGATTTGATTGTTGCTTGTTTAATTGCCCCAAGCAGGAGCGTGATTGTCTTTGTCAATGATTCTTTGAATGCATGTCGTTTTCCTTAATTGGGTGTGTGATTGTTGATTGGTGACTAAGTGTGACTACCCCCTCAAGCGACGAATCGATGAGGGAATGACCTTCGTGAGAGAAGCGACGAGTCGCTTGACCCAAGATGACTTGTGCAAGGGTGCCTTTAGAGGGTTTACCGTTAAGCATTTGCAATTTTTCCAACATTTGGACCTATTTTTGGTGGGTGTTAACCCTTTTGGCGATGCCGTAATGAGGTGAAATCATTGAAAACCTATCTTCCCGTGGAGCGGTCCGGCTATGATAGCCTTCTTGGGGAAGTAGGAGAGTGATAATTTGAACCTCAACATCTATTTTCTTTGCTTAGAGGTTAAGTGCATGAGCACTTTTGTCCGGCAATGTTATTTTTGTTGTTTGTTTTTGTTGCATTTTTTCTTGTTTTTGTTTGTTTTGTGATGACACCATTTGGTGATTAAATTGTCGGCAATCCGTCTGCCCGTGGAGCGGTCCGGCTATGTTAGCCTTCTTAGGGAGTAGGATAATGACAATGTAAACCCCGACATCAATTTTTCTATGCCAAGAGGTTAAGTGCAAGAGCGCTTGTGTCTGGCAATGTTATTGCTGTTTGTTTTTGTGTTGCATTTATTTGTTGTTTTTGTTGTTTTGATTTTCTTGTTGTTTTTTAGTGGGCTTTGACCCATTTGTGAGATCATTTGGGGATAAAATTGCCAAAAATTCGTCTTCCCGTGGAGCGGTCCGGCTATGGTAGCCTTCTTAGGGAGTAGGATAGCGACAATGTAGACCCTGACATCAGTTTTGCTATGCCAAGAGGTTAAGTGCAAGAGCACTTGTGTCTGGCAATGTTTATTGCTATGTTTTTGTGTTGCATTTTTGTGATGTTTTTGTTGTTTTTGTTGTTTTGTGACGCCATTGGGGATTAAAATTGGCAAAAATCCGACCTCCCGTGGAGCGGTCCGGCTATGGTAGCCTTCTTAGGGAGTAGGATAGTGACAATGTAAACCCCGACATCAGTTTTGATATGCCAAGAGGTTAAGTGCAAGAGCACTTGTGTCTGGCAATGTTTATTGCTTTTTGTTTTTGTGTTGCATTTATTTGTTGTTTTTGTTGTTTTGATTTTCTTTGATCTTGTGCATGATGGTTGATGAATATGGATGTATGCATGTTGATTTATTTTGATGGATGCATATGCTATGATGAATGCAAATGTTTTTTTTTTTTTTATATGTGATATGCAGATATGAAATGGATGAATGGGATTTGTGATGTTTGGCTATGGCACCATAGACTGTTTAGAACTCTGTTATTTTGTTTTTAGGCGATTACTGTAATGTATGGCTCTTGTATGTTTTTCATGTGGTTTTTTTTTTTTTTATTTTTTGATGGTATTGCCAAGATGAAAAGTAGCGCAGTTGGCTTAGAAATGTAGCTAAGGTTTTCTGAGACTCAGACGGTTTTAACTCACTAGCCAAGACTGTACTTTGTCTTACAAGACTTTTGAACAAGGTATGAGTCAGACTTGTTTTTAACCAAGCTATTTCACATCCCTGTGTGTGCAATTGAGTTCGTTATTGTGGTATTTATCAGGATACCGCCAATGCCGGATGGGCTTTTAACCGAACTCGTATCGAGGATCACCTAATTAGCTCCACTAACTCCTTTGTTGTATTCAGTTAGATTAATCTGCGATGTTATCCAGGATGCCATAAGCTAGCTCATCCACATGCAAACATTGATCTGTACGCAAGTTAATGTGACAGATATATCGTCATGCGAGAAGTTTACCGCCAGTGACCAATAGGCTATCAACCAAACTGGTACTGAGGCTTGCTTCATGACCTGTTGGAATGCTAAGAGTTCCAGGGATTCAAGTTCGACTCCCTTCTTTTTTTCAATTGTATTGGGATACTTGCTCGTTTGTAGTGATAAGATCACTGTTTATTTTGATTTGTTTTCTTCTTTTGAGCAAGGGATTGGAAATATGGAGTGACGAAAATCACTGTTGCTTTGTGCATTTGATGTGTGCACTGTAGGATGTCAAATTTTGATGTTTTGACGTTTTGCAAATTTTTGATGTTTTGCAACTATTGAGAATTAGGGATTCTTGGGGAATTGGGTAGGGAGGATGCTTGTCCTTTTGCCAACTCTCAGCATTCTTTGGGTCATTC
The DNA here is from genome assembly GCA_028583015.1 of Wollemia nobilis. Lineage (NCBI taxonomy): Eukaryota > Viridiplantae > Streptophyta > Pinopsida > Araucariales > Araucariaceae > Wollemia > Wollemia nobilis. Next base: position 1,598 of record JAQPPZ010014881.1, on the reverse strand, counting down.
GCACAGGGGGATGAGCAAGATAACCGTTTCGCTTATGGTGAACTGGATTACTATGCAGGTTTCATCTTTCGTTCACACAACTCTAGAATTGTTTTATGTGTTTTATCTTGTGATGGGATGTTACGTAACAAGGTGTATTTCAAGTATGACTCTACCTTCGTAAAGTCTTTTGACTTGATACATTATAGGCTAAAGAGAAAAATGATGACTGAATCACGAAAAACTCTTGATACATTAAAAGACCACTGACTCTATGTGGTAAAAGCGATGTATGGTGTTTTTGTTGTTTTTGTACAATGGAACAGTGTGGAATAAGACGGACTAGCAGAGCAATTACAGCCTATGGTGCCTTTGACCTGTTCGACCACAAATATGCAATGTATGGATGCAACGCTTAATGCAGCTACATATTTTTGTATTTTTGATGGATTGATTTTTGTGAATATGAATATGAGGTGCGAGAAGAGCTCTCGATTTGTGTATTTGAGAATGCCTATAAATGAGATGCAAATTTTTTTGTTTTTGATGATTTTTGTTGTTTTTGAATTTTCTTGATTTTTGACCAAGTGATTGCGATAATCCTTGGAGCTTTTTGGGTTTTGACCAAGTGATTGCGATAATCCTTGGAGATTTTTGGGTTGACCAAGAGATTGCGATAATCCTTGGAGCTTTTTGGGTTGACCAAGAGATTGCGATAATCCTTGGAGCTTTTTGGGTTTGACCAAGAGATTGCGATAATCCTTGGAGCTTTTTGGGTTTTGACCAAGTGATTGCGATAATCCTTGGAGCTTTTTGGGTTGACCAAGTGATTGCGATAATCCTTGGAGCTTTTTGGGTTGACCAAGAGATTGCGATAATCCTTGGAGCTTTTTGGATTGACCAAGAGATTGCGATAATCCTTGGAGCTTTTTGGGTTTGACCAAGTGATTGCGATAATCCTTGGAGCTTTTTTTTTTTTGGTTTGACCAAGTGATTGCGATAATCCTTGGAGCTTTTTGGGTTGACCAAGAGATTGCGATAATCCTTGGAGCTTTTTGGGTTGACCAAGTGATTGCGATAATCCTTGGAGCTTTTTGGTTTGGACTATGGTTCTTTAGGGGATAGAGGTACCCCTAGCTTGATGGTATTTGCACTACGGATCTGGCTCTAGAGGTATGGGCATGAATGGATCTTCCCTAGGTGCAAATTTTGTGAAAAGGAGGGCGGGGTCTTCCCTCGGCACTGGTGTCATGATGGGATCTCGAGGTGGACGAGGCTCATCTTGAATTTGGAGCCATGGATCCAACACTTGGTCCCACCTCGCTGGGTCCACATGCCATTCATGCCCCAGCAGTATGCCCATCTGTCCCATTAGATCTTCATGAGTTAGAGCACGATGATGTCGTCGCGCATGTCTGAGATAGTCCATTTTAGTTTCATATTCTGAATCGCTTTCATAGATCCAAAATTGTTCATCCTCCTCAGCATCTGTTGCTTGCGACGTTGAGGACTCTTATTGTTCCAGTGAATTAATCTAGTCCCATTGCGGTTGTTCCACTCTTGGTGGAGGGACCTGATTCTCTTGAGACTATGTTGTTTCGTCCGACACCTCTAAGGGG
>JAQPPZ010014880.1:0-14093 GCA_028583015.1 Wollemia nobilis | reverse complement strand
TTAGAATTAAAGTGCACTATGCCTTTGTTTTGATACTTATCAGTTTATATTGACACTTGTCAGTTTATCATATAGGCCTTTTGCCTATATATGTAACTTATTTTTATCAATAATATAATCCCATCAGTTTCAGTCCCAACATTTGGTATCAAAGCAGGTTCCCTCTCCTGCCTGTGAAACCCTTGAGTGGGGATTTCCCTCATGGAAATCCTCCCCCCCTCATTTTTTTTTCAAGCCTAGGGAGTATGATCTCCATTTTTTTAAATGGATCAAAAACCAGATAGCTTGAAAAAATTCATGGCTGCCCCTAAAACAAGAAATCCAGTTAAAGAAATAGAGAATCATTTTGTTTGTGCAGGTTTTACCAAGTTTTCCATGGAGCAGATGCATTTTTTTGGTTCTTGAGCATTTTCGAGCAGAAGATGCACTATCGCAAATGCACCATTAAAGAGAACAAAGAGAGATTGCATCATCAACGCCACCACCGCACAGCTACGATAGCACCACCTGGGCTGTGGACGGAGCAGCCCTGCTGCTATAATGTCGCCTGGGCTGTGGACGGAGTAGCCCCGTGGCCATTCACAAAAAATCGTAGGAGGAGATCTGATTTTAGGAGCCCGTGTTTGATTTGACTGTTGGATCGAATCTCTTACAGTGGTTGAGTTGGGAGAGGTAGAGACGGAGGTAGAGGAGTTTTATAGAATTTGTCAGGGTTTGAGTCGCTAAAGGAGTCGGAGGAGCTGACAAAAAAATCTCTGATGGGCCTCCTATCGAAAGTTTTCTTGTTCGACATCGACATCACAACAATCGCGACAGGCGGGAAATGGAGAAGCTTCAGGAAAAAATTGATGGTGCCATCGTCGGGATGGTTAAAAATTTGATGGTGATGCTAAGCACATCTTTTCTCGATGCTGGATCTGTGGGCATTGAGCAAAGATAAGAGTTTTTTATTTTTACAATAGCTTGTAGTTGTGGTTTTTTCAAATACGTGCGGTCCCAGATGTGGCTATAAAGGGCTATTCTGTCAGACACGGGGACGCGGGGTACTTTCGACAACCATGAGTAGTCCAGCGATGGCAAGACTTCTGGCAAGCCAAAGAAGTTCAAAAATGATTTGACCGCCCATGCAGATCGCCAGTCCCTCCTGTGAATGTGGTGGTTTGGTTGTTTTTTGAATGCCTGCGATGGGGGTGAAAGAGAAAAAAACGAAGAGGATATGAAGGGCGAATATCATTGCCCATGCATAGTTTTTTTTACAATACCATTCGAGACTGTAGCTCCCATGCACTATACGATGTTTGAGAAATTTTTGATCATGGAGCAATGCAACACCTATGATCCAATAGAATGTGACGTGGCGCTGCACGCACATGTGATGTGAAGACGTGTCATGAAATTTTCCAATGACATTGTTGCAATATTTTTGATATGATATGACAGATCTAGGTTGGAGGTGTAAATATTTTTTGGCAACATCGATGTTTTTTCTTTGGTGGTTTAGTGTTTGTTTTTTGTCATCTAATGATAGTGCGGAGATGAATGCTAGCTTGGAGGAGAATGGTCGCGTGATCGTGGCCCAATATGTGTATTTTGGCATTAACTTTTGTTGTTGGCAACATTCCAAAGTGCATCCCTACACGTTTCCCACTTCTGGTTGTTTGACGATAGGTTTGTGTGACATGGCTCATACAAGGAGGACCCACTATGGGCTCCACGGGAAATGTTTCCCTTAAGAACTGGTGCTGCCCACGGGAGGTGGGGTGAGAGAAGTGCCCAATTTTAAGTTGGGTGTCTTTATAGTTACACCCAATACATTAAGTTATTTTTAAAATGATGGTGGTGGTAATTATTTAAAAGAAGGGTCATTTTAAATTGTGGGGATTATTTAGTGATGGGACCTAAAACATTGTATTGGCCGACAACATAGCCTTATTGGGCATTGTCTATTATTTGAGGAAATGCTTACTGATGGGGATTCTTTTATAAAGAAGAAGGGGAGACACTTTATTTAATTAAGTTGTATGGGGCACTAGAGAATGGAAGGCCCACATGGCCCATGTAGTCCCCCTAGGAGGGAAATTGAGACTGTTTTTATGCCGCCAGAGTGCGATGCCAAGAATATGATATTCCTGAGGTTTATTTTACTGCCTTAGATAGGCATGATGTTTTTTCCTCATGATGAATGCCCCTTTGATGGTGGAATATAGGGGTATTTATAGTCGTTGGAAACGTATTTCCATGACGGACACAATGGTGGTGTCATATTGTAATTTTGAGGCTGTTTCAATTGAGTTTTTTAGCCTCAATTTTTTTTTATCTTGGAGTGCACTTTTGGTTGTACCCGACACTCCCAAGGTACTTGTAAGTGAACCTAGTATTTAGTAGTACCCTCTTTCTACTTGGCGGATGCAGCGGCTGGTTACCCATCCATTCCGATAAGATGAGGTAACTACCATAAGGACACTTATCCTAGGGACTACAGACATAGACACCCTAGACTCTATCCGAGGTTTTTCCGGATCTACTTCTAAAGACTACAGACGAAGACACTTCAGAAGATTCTCTTCTTCTCTTCTTCTCCTCCATATTTGGCATCTATGGCTCATTTTATTGTATTGAGTGCATTTTCGATAGAGACCGACACTCTTATATGGCTCGTTTTTCCTTTGTATTAGGTGCATTTTCGGTAGATACCGACACCTTCTAGATTGAGTTCACCATAAGGAAGGATTTGATACTTATGGTGAATCTAGTCAGTGACCTACGAGAGGCAACATCCTCTGAGGATGACTTGCAGAGGCAACAGACCTAGAAGTGGCTGACCCTGAGGCACTTAGATGGCTGACCCAGTGGCAATAGACCCATGGAAGTGGCTGACCCTGAGGCAACAGATCGAGATGTATACATAGTGAATCTAGCATTATTCACAGTTGGAGAGCCAAGAGCCAAGAGCATGAGCCTAGACCAAATCAGCAATAAGAGAGGATGATAGGTTGTTCTAGACAAGTCAACATTAAGGGGGAATGTTACCTAATGTTGACTTGTTTTGTTTCTTCTTTAGTTAGGATAGTGCACTTTAAGGGGGAATGTTATAATTACAATGCACTATGCCTCTATTTTGACACTTGTCAATTTATATTGAAACTTGTCAGTTTATCATATAGGCCTTCTGCCTATATATGTAAATTATTTTTATCAATAATATAATCCCATCAGTTTCAGTCCCAACATTTTGCTAGTCTGAGACAAGGAACCAGCATAGTAGAGGTGTACTATAATAAGCTGGTAAGGTTGTTCAAATATATACCTATTTATAATGAGAAAAATGAAAAACAAGGACCCAAGGAAGGATGCTACAATTATCAAGGACCTCATTCCTATAATCAGTGTCCATATCGAGCAGGGACTAACACAACTAATGCAAAAGGGAGGAAACCAGAACATAGGATCTATGCCACAATAGAGAAGCAAAAGCTGGAGGGACAAGACACCCCATTACTTTTGAAATATAAGGTTTTCAATACGCAAGTAAATATTTTGATAGATAGTGGAGCCACTGACAGTTTTATTTTGTCTAGTCTAGTAAGTACTGTGTCGAAAAGACCTAGATATTTGGCTCAAGGGTGGAAGGTTGAGTATGGTTCTAGGCAAACCTACTCGATGAACCAGTGTTATCCTATGGCCAAAGTCACTCTATCTAAAGGGACTATGGAATGTTGTTTATATGTAGTTCCATTACATGCCTTTGATGTGGTCCTAGGGATGGATTGGCTGCAGGCTCATAAATCCTTAGTCAATTTCCAAGACCACTAGATTGAGTATTCGGAGGAAGGCAGAGAGAGACTAAGAATTCATAGCAAACAAGGGGTATTTGAACATCAAATATTGACTGCTATGCAATTGAAAAAGGCCCTAAAGAGAGGAGGGATAGTGTATGTGGTAAAACTCAATGAAGTGGAGGACCATGAGAAAGGAGAAATACTAAGAAAACATCCAATTTTATAGGATTTTTAGGACATATTTCCAAAGGCCCTACCAGGACTACCTCCTATATGGGAATTTGACTTCATAATTTAACTTATGATGGGAGTCAAACCTATTCATAGATCCCAGTATACGATGAATCCTACTGAAATGTGAAAACTGAAGGTTCAATTGCAAGGATTATTGGAAAAGGGTTTGATAAAACCAAGTGTGTCACCGTGGCGCACACTAGTTTTGTTCATGAAAAAGAAGGACATTTTGCTAAGATTGTGTATTGATTTCAAGATGCTAAATAAGGCTACAATCAAGAACTGGTATCCTTTACCTAGGATTGAATATTAGTTTTATCAACTAAAGGATGTCAAGGTGTTTACTAATATCGATCTGAGGTCAGGGTATCACCCGTTAAGGATTCATGAGGAAGACACTCACAAAATGATATTTAAGACTAGGTATGGGCATTATGAGTTTATAGTTCTACCCTTTCGACTAACTAATATTCCAGCTGCTTTCATGAACTTAATGAACAATGTGTTTCGAATGTGTTTCGAAGACACTTGGACCAGTTTGTGCTGGTATTCCTAGATGATATCCTTATATACTCTCGATATAAATAAGAACATGATAAACATCTTAGGATCATGTTGGAATTGTTAAGGAAGAATCAACTTTATGGGAATTTTGCTAAGAGTGAATTCTATGTTCTAGAGGTATGATATCTTGGACACGTTATATCAGCAAAGGGGATTGTTGTGGATCCAGAAAAGATAGAGGCTATTCTGAGTTGGCCACCCCTACTAATGTGACTGAAGTACAAAGTTTCATGGGGTTAATGGGCTATTATAGACATTATATAAAGGACTACTCCAAGATTGTTGGACCCATAACAAACCTTCAGAAGAAGGGGAAAGAAATAAAGTGGTAACAGAAGTGTGTGCCTGCCTTTGTACTACTAAAGCATAAGCTTACTACTGCACTGATACTAAAGGTTTTCGACTCTCAAGGGTACTTTTCAATGTGCACTGATGCATCAATAGAGGGGTTGGGTGGGGTACTATTACAAGAGGATTAAATAGTGGCATATACTTCAATGAAGCTCAAAAAGCATAAATTTAATTATGCTACGCATGGTTTGGAGCTAGTTGTAGTAGTGCATGCTTTAAAGGTTTGGTGCCACTAATTGGTGGGAAGGCCCTTTGAATTAAAAATAGACCATCAAATTCTACGGTACATATTCACCCAACCAATACTCAATGTGATACAGAGAAGATGGGTGGAATTTCTCGCTAAGTATGATTTTGATATTGAGTATACAAAGGGAAAAGAGAATAAAGTAGTTGATGGTTTGAGTAGAAGGAAATATATAGAAGCCATAACTAGAATTCACATGGACCTTATGGATCAAGTGAGATAGGAGCAATCTTAGGATGAGTATTGCCAAGGAATTCGAGTCAATATGGAAAGAGATCCTGAAGGAAATAAGGAATTTAGTGTGAAAGATGACTTTCTGTGTATTAAGGGAAGGGTCATCATACCAACTTTTGGGTGATTTTAGGAACTTAATAATGCAAGAAGCTCATAGATCTCCTTATTCTGCTCATCTGGGAGGAGCCAAAATGCAAGAAAACATGAAAAGAGCCATATTTTGGTTAGGAATTGTTGGCATTTTTGCCACATTGTTTTGATTGTTGATTATTCATGCATAAAATGTTGAATTTCTCATTCCTCTACAAGTTTTTGTGCCAAAACAGCTAAGTCCGCAAACTGTCACAATTTCATGACAAAAAGCAGCATGGAGAGAACAGGTTCAAAACCGTCGTGATATCACGACATGTTGCGTTATCACGGGTCTGTTGAGAAGAGAGAAGCCAAATTCAAAGAATGTTACGATTTCATGACGTGTTCCAAAATTACGATCAAAGTGGTCAACGGAGGCAGCGCAGTAAAACAGTCACGATATCGCGACATGTCGTGTTTTTGTGACTTACGGATGGCCATGGAGCAGAGTAATAGAAAAGGTCACAAAATCGTGACATAATTAAGCAAAGGACAGTGACAATGAACCTCATAACGATTTCATGATAGAATAGTGAACAAGGCAAAAAATGTGAAAGACGTCACGAAATCGCAATGTGTTGCATTATCACGACAAAGTTGAAAGAAAGGCATAAGGCATGAAAGACGTCGCAATTTCGTGACATTTGTGGAGATGAAGTCTAGCAATAAGAAAACATCGTGAAATCGTGACATATTGGGCAGACAGGCCAAAGTGCGGAAAGACGTCACAGTTTTGTGACATGTTCCGTTTTTGCAAGGCGAAAGGCAAAAAAAAGAAAAACATGAAACCTGTCGCGATTTTGCAACATGCTGAAGATTAAAGAACCACATGAGGCAAGAGTGTCACGTTTTCACAGGTTGAGATCTGGACCATACAAGGCGAATGAAAATTGTCGCAAAATCATGACATGTTGGATTTTCGCAATAGGGAAGAGAAGATTGAGCAGTGGAGAGATAACGTCACAATTTCGTGACTTGTTTGGTTTTTGTGACCTAGAGATAACAACAAAGGTGCTAACAGAAGAATGTCGTGATTTCACGACATGTCTTGTTTTCGCGATGTGAAAGCGCAGAAAGAACAAAATGGTACGAAACGTCATGATTTTGTGACATGTTCTATTTTTGCTATTTGCAAGAGAATGAAGGGCACAGAAAGTAGATGTCATGATTTCGCGACATGGTGAAGTTTTCGCAGCATGTTGAGGAAAGAAGTCCAAACAAAGGAGAGTGTCATGATTTCACGACGTATCAGGAAGACAAAGCCAAAAGAGAGAAAGGTGTAGCAAAATCATGACTTGTCGTGTTTTTGCGGTTCGAAGCAGCCAAAAGACAACATGGGAAAGAATGTCACGATTTCATGATAGGTCATAGTTTCACAGAAACAGAGCGGAGAAAGAGCAGAATAGTATGAAACATCACGATTTCATGATGCATCATGTTTTCATGAGCTAAACTGACAAAGGAAACCAAGGAGCTGAATATGTCACGATTTTGCGACATGGTTGATTTTCACGATTCCATAATGAAAAAAGTGTACAAAGCAGAAAAATGTCGCGATTTCATGACATGTCACGTTTTCGTGACCTGTCACAGTTTCACGCCAAAAAGTATTTCAAATGTCCCGATGAAGCATTGCGATTTCCAAGGATTAAAAGCACTCCAGAATTTAATGTTTTGCTACTTTCCAATGTCTAAAAGATAGAAGAACGTGCCCAAGCCACTAGAATTGAATACGCCTCCACTATTCAAAGCTTTTGTTCATGATTTTCTAACGGTCCAAGCATGCTTTGAGAACGGCTATTTAATGAAGACGACCAGTTCCTTATTTTATTCAATTTCTGGTTTCTCTGAGGCTGGTTTAAGGAGATCATTTCCTTATTTCTGTTGCATATTTTGTAGATCTCGAGGAAGTCCATTGCAAGTTTTAAATGCTACAAATAAGCAAAACTTTTATAAATATCAATGTATATCTCAAGAACGATCATTGGGAGTTTGAGAGACATGTTGCATGAAAACATTCAAGTTCTCTGTGTAAATAAGAAATAGTTGGCCTTTGATTTTGCAAGCATATTTCTGTGTGATTTCCTTCTCTTTCATGCATTTCTCGATTAGGCTCATCTTTCTAAATCTGCTGTTAGATTTAAATTTTGCATCTGAGTTTGAATATTGCTAATGAGGAAGTGAGTTCTTGAATGCAATCTTGGAGGTTGTCTGTGTAAGGTTGTAAGTGGATTATGTTGTATTCTGTTATTATATGTTGTTTATACGCTTGAAGTTAAATTCTTGCTAATAATATTTCCCCAATCATACAAATTTGACCTGTGGCCATATTTCCCATCTCTTTTCGTAATTTCCCATTTCTTTTTGAATATTTCCAATTCCTTTCCTACAACTTTAGTCTGAAATCAAGCTTAGATTTAATAAGGGAACCAACCCTCTCTGGAGATTGGTCTGAGAGACATTTCTTTCTCCCAGCCTTTCAATGTTTGCCGGGTCTAGGGTGCATTTTGTATAAAATCATTTCCCATGGCAGATTCGTGACCAATAGTTTTTGGCATGCCCGATGGGACAGACTGTTTCTGTCTTAGAAAGATCCCATAGTATCGAGGGTTTAATGTTCGCCTTCATGCCGTATAATTAGAACATTTGGTGACTCTACAGTACCCAAAAATCTTTGAACGTGGATGCAGTGAAATCTGTACTTCATGATCACAAGATCAAAGTCCAAAAAATTTGAAAATCTTATTGAGTTTTTTGAACTTGACAGCACAAAAAGAGGTGAACACTCTAGGTTGGTTTTCCCATCACTTGCATCATCTGCCATATCCACACAAATCCCTGGTATTTTTACTAGTTTTCCATCTTCTCAATCACATACACTAGTCCCAATGGCCCATTATCCTCAATCTAGGAAGTTCTCGGCATGGAATAGTTCAGGAGCCTTGAATTTGCAAGCAAAAAATCTAGTTCCTCAAGCTGCTTTGAAAGTTTTGCCGACCTATGATGGTACTGGTAAGACTGCTTATGAGCATATTAATGATGTAGCTTCTTTGGCGGCCATCCATGATATAACTGACGAAGATGTAATGATATAGTTGTTGGTGTTATCACTAATAGGTAAATTGTTGTATTGGTACTGAACGTTGCAACCAGGCACCATTACATCATGGGATCAGCCAGGAGAACTGTTGGTTAAGAATTTTCAAGAACAGGTTGATCCATTTTCATTGTTGCATCAGTTTAATGTAATTCAAAGGCACCGCAGGAAGAGATAGCTAATTTCAATGTCAAATTTACCAGAACCTGGTAGAGAATTCTTGATGTTCTTTGACCTACTGATGAGCTAGCTGCATTTTATCACCTCAAAGCATTTAACACAGACATCGGTTGGGTTGTTCGGCAGTCCAACATGACTACATTTCCAGAGTTGTTCGAACAAGTGATAAAGGCAAAAGTTAATTTGATTGCTATAGGTAGACTTCCTCCAAAGGTAACAATGCCTATCATACCTGATCTTCCTAAGTATTTGTACTCTAGTTCGCTTTCATAGCCCATGCCTTCCATGTATCCTACCCCATCATGGAGCTCAAGTACACCTCAGATCGCACCCATTCTAGTTCCCCAGCCTCCTACTCCAACTATTCCTCAGTTGCCTGCATCGAGCATTCCATGGTTAGTCCCTCCACTTCCAACTCCTACATTATCTTCCCCACAAGTTCCATTACCTTTACCGGCACCGCCTGTGTCCTCAAGACCAGATCCTCAATTGGCTATGTTACAAGAAATTTAGTCGGCTATGAGATCTCTCATTGACAAGGTGACATCTATGGACAGAGAGAGGCGAAAAGGAACTATCAGCCACGAAGATTTATGTTGACAGTAACTAGAGAACAACCTGCTCCTACCAAGGCTATGGAGAAAGTACCTGAAAGGAACTCAGAAATTCTGGTAAGTGAAGAGGCTGGCCCTTTTCAAGTTTCACATGAGCCATATTACTGGTGTTCTTCCTGCAATGACCCACATGATGAGTCCACTTGCATGGTCCACAAAAATTATTTGCAAGTTCTTACAGGGAGCTGTGTAAACATGATTCGAGAGGTGGATCTTACTTTCATGGAGTCTTTGGAGGAACATATAACAATACTGATACACAGCAGAAAAAAACCAATGTTGGTAGATCCGGCTAAGATGGAGCCATTGAAAGTGCCTCCTATACAAGCAACAAAGCAGCAAATGCCAACAAAGGCTCATGATTCCCCAGTGCAATGACAATCACCTATTTTTTCAAAGGATCCACTTCCACCACTAGTAAAAGAGAAGGAAAAAGCTTCTACTTCCCAGCTGCAAGCAAAAACAAAGGAACAAGCCAAAGAGACATTGCAGTATCCATCATTGACCAAATTGCAATGAGTGGGGGCTAACTAGCAATATAAGAGCACATTTGAATTTGCTAGTGGCGAGAAAGAATAGATCTCCATGGAGTACAACATTGTTGAAGAACTCAAATGGATACCAGCTAAGGTAAGTCTGTATGACACCTTACAGTTGCCTGGACAGGTAAATCTCTTACGAGAATCCTTGAAGACCATACAAAGTAAGGGGAAAGCTCCAGCCCAGGTAGTTATGGCTCAAACGTTAACTTCTTTAGCTACTAGAAGGAATAGACCACCCCCATTTTATCTGTCACTCAGGATGGAGGGTTGGATTGTACATAATTTCCTGATTGATTCTGGTGCTGCGACAACTGTCATGCCAAAGGCAGTTTGTGAAACAATGGGAATGGAATATACAAGAAGTAGCCATGGCGTCTTGCAGTTGGACGGGACTCCAGTGAAAATAGTGGGTGTAATCAAGGATGTTCCTATTGCTCTACATAATATGCCTTCGATTACAGTAATTCAGGAGATAGTTGTGGTCGATCTAGAACCGTATTTCAGTATGTGCTTATCAAGAGAATTTACTGCAAAGTTGGGAGGCTACCTTGCTCTAGATTATTCTCACTTGGAGATTTCGTTCAAAGGAAGAAGAGTCTGGATCTATAATCAGAAGCCTTCTACTTTTCATATTGAGAAGATAGAAGAAGAAGAAAAGTCCAAACATGTTGTTCATATGATAACTGAAGAGTTGGAGGATCCTGATTTGGAGGATGAGTTTTCAATGCTCAATTTTAATGCCATGATCGAAACTAAGATTGGATGTTACTCCATTACGAAGCCTGAAGAGGTTGAAGTCAAGTTGCCTCCTGATCAAGTTGGTCAAGACTCTCTGCCAAATCAGCTCTATTTTGATGGAGCATAATACAGAAATGGCGCTAACACTAGGATTGAATGATCATGCCTAGGTCTTAAGATGACACTTGGAGTGCAGCAGTTTCAAATCTTTGGTGACTCTGAGCTGATCATAAACCAGGAGTCTACTGAGTGTTTTTCAAGGTTCTGGGATCCAGGAGACAGAACCGTGTTTGGGTTCGTGTATTTCCTAAAAGTTCACAGCTAATTCCGGAGTTACCCTGTACATAGCAAAAAAAAAATTATTTTTACTTCGGCTCTTTTTGCATGCAAGCCTGTAGGTACGTTTCTTTCTTTTCTTTTCCTTCCTTCCCAGCAGTTAGTGGCTTCCTCTCTATTTCTTCCTTCCCCTCTTCATTCCCTTCTTCTCCTACTCATTTTTCTTCTGCAAGTAATTAAGCCACTACTGTTGTTTCTTTTTTCCCCTTTCTAATATTCCCGCTTCTTCATTTCCACTTTCTTCTAATCCTTGTTTTATTTTCAGCATTTATCCGTAGTTTCCACCATCCACCATCCCACTTGCTTCCATTCCATTATTCGTTTCTTTTCCTCCATCCTCGTAGCTGGTGACACAGTAGCTTCCTATTTATCTACTATATCTATCGTTGTTGTTCCTTCATTTTCTTTTATTTCACCATTCCATTCCCATTCCACAGCCTGCACATTTGCTGGCCATCACTCCTCATCCCATTCATTTTCGTTTTTTGTAACCCAGGTGCTTTCATGGAGATTCTTTTATAACACCTAGTAAGCTAAGCCAAATATAGATTCCTTTGAGTTTTTAGCCAAGTACCAGCAAGAGTTGTTGCAGTAGTCTACCGAGATGTTTCCCATCAGCCAGCTTTCTATTCTCTCAGTTTTTCTTGACTCTGTTGCCCAATGGATTCAGGCCTGGGATTCGTGCATACAACAGAACTGTATACCCCACGAGCCGCCAAGAATGTTGGCATTTTTCCACATTGTTTTTATTGTTGATTATTCATGCATAAAATGTTGAAGTTCTCATTCCTATACAAGTTTTTATGCCAAAACAGCTAAGTCCGCAAACTGTCGCGATTTCACGACAACAAGCAGCATGGAGAGCACAGGTTCAAAACCGTCATGATATCATGACATGTCGCATTATCGCGTTTTCATGACTTACGGATGGCCATGGAGTAGAGTAATAGAAAATGTCACGAAAGCGTGACATAATTAAGTAAAGGACGATGATAATGACCCTCATAGCGATTTCGTGACAGAATAGTGAACAAGGTGAAAAATGTGAAAGATGTCGCGAAATCCCAACGTGTTGCGTTATCGCGGCAAAGTTGAAAGAAAAGCATAAGGCATGAAATACGTCATGATTTCATGACATTTGTGGAGATGAAGTCCAACAACAAGAAAATGTCGTGAAATCGTGACATATTGGGCAGACAGGCCAAAGTGCAGAAAGACATCGCGGTTTCGTGACATGTTTCATTTTTGCGATGCGGAAGGCAGAAAAAAGAAAAACATGAAACCTGTCGCAATTTCGTGACATGTTGAAGATTAAAGAACCACATGAGGTAAGAGTGTCACGTTTTCATAGGTTGAGAGCTGGACCTTACAAGGTGAATGAAATTTTTTGTGAAATTGTGACATGTCGGATTTTCATGAAAGGGAAGAGAATATTGAGCAGCGGAGAGATAACGTCACGATTTCGTGACTTGTTTGGTTTTCGCGACCTGGAGATAACAATAAATGTACTGATAGAGGAATGTCATGATTTCACAACATGTCTTGTTTTCATGATGTGAAAGCGTAGAAAGAACAAAATGGTACGAAACATCACAATTTCGTGACATGTTCTGTTTTCGCTATCTGCAAGAGAATGAAGGACACAGAAGGTAGAAGATGTCGTGATTTCGTGACATGGTGAAGTTTTTGCAGCATGTTGAGGAAATAAGTCCAAACAAAGGAGAGTGTCGCAATTTCGCGACGTATCTGGAAGACAAAGCCAAAAGAGAGAAAGGTGTAGCAAAATCGTGACTTGTCGCGTTTTCGTGGTTCGAAGCAGCCAAAAGACAACATGGGAAAGAACGTCGCGATTTCGCAACAGGTCATAGTTTCATAGAAATAGAGCAGAGAAAGAGCAAAATAGTATGATATGTCACGATTTCGTGACACGTCGTGTTTTCGCGAGCTAAAGTGACGAAGGAAACCAAGGAGCCGAATATGTCGTGATTTCGCGACATGGTTGATTTTCGCGATTCCAGAATCACAAAAGTGTACGGAGCAGAAAAATGTCGCGATTTCATGACATGTCACGTTTTCGCGACCTATCACAATTTCATGCCAGAAAGCAGTTCAAACGGCCTAATGAAGAATTGCAATTTCCAAGGATTAAAAGTACTCCAGAATTTAATGTTTTGCTGCTTTCCAATGTTTGCAAGATAGAAGAACGTGCCCAAGCCACTAGAATTGAAGACGCCTCCACTATTCAAAGCTTATGTTCATGATTTTCTAACGGTCCAAGCATGCTTCAAGAACGGCTATTTAATGAAGACGACCGGTTCCTTGTTCTATTCAATTTTTGGTTTCTCCAAGGCTGGTTTAAGGAGATCATTTCCTTATTTTTGTTGCATATTTTGTAGATCTCGAGGAAGTTCGTTGCAAGTTTTAAATGCTACAAATAAGCAAAACTTCTATAAATATCAATGTATATCTCAAGAACAATCATTGGGAGTTTGAGAGACATGTTGCATGAAAACATTCAAGTTCTCTACATAAATGAGAGATATTTGGCCTCTAATTTTACAAGCGTCTTTCTGTGTGATTTCCTTCTCTTTCATGCATTTATCGATTAGGCTCGTATTTCTAAATCTGCTGTTAGATTTAAATTCTGCATCTGAGTTTGAATATTGCTAATGAGGAAGTGAGTTCTAGAATGCAATCCTGGAGGTTGTCTGCGTAAGGTTGTAAGTGGATTATGTTGTATTTTGTTATTATATGTTTTTTATATGCTTGAAGTTAAATTCTTGCTGATAATCTTTCCTCGATCATACAAATTCAGCCTGTGGCCATATTTCCCATCTCTTTCCGTAATTTCCCATTTCTTTCTGCATATTTCCAATTCCTTTCCTACAACTTTAGTCTAAAATAAAACTTAGATTTAGTAAGGGAACCAGCCCTCTCTGGAGATTGGTCTGAGAGACATTTCTTTCTCTTAGCCTTTCAATGTTGGTCGGGTCTAGGGTGCATTTCGTATAAAATCCTTTTCCATGGTATATTTGTGACCAACAG